>JABUQX010055806.1:0-15000 GCA_015478945.1 Trachelipus rathkii
TAATTAAATTTTGTTTAGTTACCTCTAAAAATTATTTTTCATCGAAAACTGAATTTAAGGGAGACTAAATTAAAAAAAATAATAATATATATATATAAAGTACACTTGCCCTCGAAAAAAAAATGCCATAAACCAGTAATTATTTATATAAACACTCTGAGAAGTAAAGTTATATTGAGTTCTGATCGAAGCGTAAGTGGGGACCTTTAAGATTTCTTTACTATAATATAATGACGTTTCTCGATTACCATAAAAACGACCTCGAACGATCAAACAGCAATATTTTCAGGGATGAACTATCGTTAAGCGTATTAATTATTATTATAGTGACGTTTATTCTGTACCGTTTATAAGTTGAAGGGATAAGTTAAAATTTGAAAAAAAAAATTTCAATTTTTTCAGAGGTCGACTTTTTGAAGAGCAATTTTGATTTAGACCTTTTGAGTTATAATGGTCTGATGCAAACGCCACAAACCTGCTACTCTCAACATCAGTTTAAAGTAAAATATGATCGTGTTAGAGTCGCCTATTTTTTTGGGTTTTTACAGAATGGTCATATGACGAGGACGTTTCCGAGGTAAATGGGCATCGGCTGTTTATTTTTTATTGCTTTTTTTAATTTAGTTACCCTAAATTTTAGATTAGAAAATGAATTTAAGGGAGACTAAACTATATAAAAACAATATAAATAAATATAGTATAGATAATGATAAATAATTGAAAATTAAGAAAAATTAAGAACGAAAAAAAATTAAATATATGTGAATAACTTATTATTAGCAATTCTTTACAGGCTTAGATTCTAAAAATTATTTTTTTTGCCTTCTGAAAACTGCTTAAGGAACGAAAAATTTATTTGGCACCATCTCCCGAAAAAGTAGAGAGTGACGTTATTTCTTGCCCCGAGCGAACCGTAGGAGGGTACCTTTGAGTTTTTTACGTTAATTTTTTAAGTGTAGCAAAAATCGCTCAAAGCCTATAGAAAATGGGGGTCGTGCGTAGTTTTTTACTTTGCTTGCTACCTCTAAAATTATTTTTAATAGAAAACTGAATTTAAGGGAGGCTAAATTAAAAAAAAAATAATATATATATAAAGCACACTCGCCAAAAAAATCGCTTAAGAAACGAAAATTTATTTTGCAAACATCTCCCGAGATGAACATACCTTATTTTGTGCCCCGATTGAAGCGTAAGTGGGGACCTTTACGATTGATATTTACATTAAGAATTGATATTCGGGTATTCACTTATCATCTATATCCTTTAAAAAAAAACAGTTCTGTTTTTTAAGATGTTTGACACACTTTTTCATTTGAAGATTAACAAAAAGTGCCCAGAAATGGCACCAAGACCAGTTTCCTAGCAAAGAAGAAGGAGCCCTATGCGCATGTGTATCAAAAATAGGTGCCTTGCCCGTTAGGAGCAAGCCAACGGCATGTTAATTGTTTATTTTTTCTATGTTCTTAATTTTCCTTATTTTCATCAAAACTTCTTATCACTTTCATTTTTCCTAATGATTATATAGTGGAGTTTTGTAATTACCGAGACGATCCTCGGAGGGGATAAATCGATGCCGGGTTTCCTCTACGGCGTCACTTTAATATAATGACGTTTCTCGATTACCATAAAAACGACATCGAACGATCAAACGGCAATATTTTCAGGGATGAACCATCGTTGCTGCATTAACGATATTATAGTGACGTTTATTCTAAAATGTTTATAGCCAAAGGGATAAGTTAACCGAAAAAAACTATCTTTTGTATTTATCTTTTGAAGAGCGATTTATTAGACCTGAGTTATAAACGTTCCGATGAATGTCCTATCGGAACTATTATTGTTAATGACGTTCAAGCTAAAATGGCTTCTAAAACGTATCATTTATTTTTAGCTTTATGAATGTCATTTACATGACCAGAACGTTTATAATGATGTCGTGCAATATTTATTATTATTTTTTTACTTAGTTACCCTTAAAATTTATTTATTGTAGAAGATGGAATTTAAGGGAGACTAAACAATAAAAAAAATTAATATTAATAAATATAGTATAGATTATGATAAATAATTAAGACTTTAAGAAAAATTAAGAACGAAGAAAAAAAATAAATATCCAATATGTGAATAACTGATTATTATCAATTCTTTACAGAGTTATATACCGTAACTATTTTTTTTTTGATTTCTCTTGGGGAAAAACTCGCTTAAGGAACAAAAAATTTATTTTGCGCCATCAGTAGAGAGTAACGTTATTTCGTGAACCGAGTGAACCGTAGGAGGGCACCTTTAATATTTTTTTACGTTAATTTTTAAAGTGTAGCAAAAAAACGCTCAAAGCCTATAGGAAATGGGCGTCGTGCGTTGTTTTTTTAATTATTTTTTTTTTTAGTTACCTCTAAAAATTATTTTCCATAGAAAAATGAATTTAAGGGAGACTAAATTAAAAAAATTAATAATATATATAAAGTACACTTGTGTGAATACCTGAATATCAATTCTTAATATAAATATCGACGTAAAGAAATCTTAAAGGTCCCAAGTTACGCTTCGATCGGGGCACAAAATAACGTAACTTTTTACTTCTCGGGAGATGATGCAAAATAAATTTGTCGTTTCTTAAGCGAGTTTTTTTCGAGATGTTCTTTATTTTTCCTAATTTTCATCATAACTTTATCCCAGAACTTTTCGTTTTTTTCCTCAAAATACGATAGTGACGTTTCGTAATTACCGAGACGATCCTCGGAGGGGATCAATCGAGGCCGTGTTTCCTCTACGGCGTCACTATAATATAATGACGTTTCTCGATTACCATAAAAACGACCTCGAACGATCAAACGGCAATATTTTCAGGGATGAACTATCGTTAAGCGTATTAATTATTATTATAGGGACGTTTATTCTGTACCGTTTATAAGTCGAAGGTATAAGTTAAAATTTGAAAAAAAAAATTTCAATTTTTCCCGAGGTCGACTTTTTGGAGAGCGATTTTGATTTAGACCTTTTGAGTTATAAACGGTTCCGATGAAACGTCACTATTGGAACTATTATAACGCTTAACGACGTTCTAAGCGTTAAAAATGGATTCTAAACGTGTAGAGTCATTTATTTTGGGCTTTTACGAAACGTCACTATATGACCAGAACGTTTCCGAGGTAAATGGGCGTCGTGCAATATTTATTATTATTTTTTTTTAATTTAGTTACCCTTAATATTTTTCAGGGATGAACTATCGTTAAGCGTATTAATTATTATTATAGTGACGTTTATTCTGTACCGTTTATAAGTCAAAGGGATAAGTTAAAAATTGAAAAAAAAATTCAATTTTTTCCTAGGTCGACTTTTTGAAGAGCGATTTTGATTTAGACCTTTTGGGTTATAAACGGTTCCGATGAAACGTCCCTATCGGAACTATTATTACGCTTAATGACGTTCTAAGCGTTAAAAATGGCTTCTAAACGTGTAGAGTCATTTATTTTGGGCTTTTACGAAACGTCACTATATGACCAGAACGTTTCCGAGGTAAATGGGCGTCGTGCAATATTTATTATTATTTTTTTTTAATTTAGTTACCCTTAAAATTTATTTATTGTAGAAGATGGAATTTAAGGGAGACTAAACTATATAAAAAATTAGTATAAATAAATATAGTATAGATCATGATAAATAATTAAGAATTTAAGAAAAATTAAGAACGAAGAAAAAATAAATATCCAATATGTGAATAACTTATTATTAGCAATTCTTTACAGAGTTATATACCGTAATTATTTTTTTTTTTTGGTTTCTCTCGGGAAAAAAACTCGCTTAAGGAACAAAAAATTTATTTTGCACCATTTTCCAAAAAGTAGAGAGTGACGTTATTTCGTGGCCCGAGTGAACAGTAGGAGGGTACCTTTAATATTTTTTTACGTTAATTTTTAAAGTGTAGCAAAAAATCGCTCAAAGCCTATAGGAAATGGGGGTCGTGCGTAGTTTTTATAATTAATTTTTGTTTAGTTACCTCTAAGAATTATTTTTCATAGAAAACGAATTTAAGGGAAACTAAATTAAAAAAAAAAATAATAATATATAAATTACACTTGCCAGAAAAAATAAACAATTAATGATATGTGAATACCTGAATATCAATTCCTAATATAAATATCGACGTAAAGAAATCTTAAAGGTCCCAAGTTACGCTTCGATCGGGGCACAAAATAACGTAACTTTTTACTTCGGGGAGATGTCAAAACAAATGAACGTTCTGTTGAGTTTTCGAGATGTTCTTATTTTTCTTCACTTACTCGTAACTCGGTCCGAGAACTTCTTTCTGCTTTTTTCCCCAAAAATACGATAGACGTTTCGTAATTACCGAGACGATCCTCGGAGGGTATATCGAGGCCGGGTTTCTCTACGGCGTCACTATAATATAATGACG
The DNA here is from genome assembly GCA_015478945.1 of Trachelipus rathkii. NCBI lineage: Eukaryota > Metazoa > Arthropoda > Malacostraca > Isopoda > Trachelipodidae > Trachelipus > Trachelipus rathkii. The sequence continues at coordinate 4,418 of JABUQX010055806.1, forward strand.
TTTCCCGATTACCATAAACGACCTCAAACGATCAAACGGCAATATTTACAGGGAACTTTTGTTAAGCGTATTAATTATTATTATGGACTGTTATTCTGTACCGTTTATAAGTCGTAGGTATTAAAATTTAAAAAAATTTCAATTTTTCCGAGGTCGACTTTTGAGAGCGATTTTGATTTAGACCTTCGAGTTATAATTCCGATGAAACGTCACTATTGGAACTATTATAACGCTTAACGACGTTCTAAGCGTTAAAAATGGATCAAAACGGTAGAGTCATTGTTCAGTTTTACGAAACGTCACTATATGACCAGAACGTTTCCGAGGAAATGGGCGTCGTGCAATATTTATTATTATTTTTTGAATTTAGTTACCCTTAAAATTTATTTATTGTAGAAAATGGAATTTAAGGAGACTAAACTATATAAAAAATTAGTATAAATAAATATAGTATAGATCATGTGATAAATAATTAAGAATTTAAGAAAATTAAGAACGAAGAAAATAAAATCCAATATGTGAATAACTTATTATTAGCAATTTTTTACAGAGTTATATACCGTAATTCTTTTTTTTTTGATTTCCTCTTCTTGGGGAAAACTCGCTGGTGAACAAATTGTTTTGTGCCATCTCCCAAAAAAAGTAGAGAGAGTAACGTTATTTCGTTCCCCGAGTGAACCATAGAGGGTACCCTTTTAATATTTTTTTTTTTTTACGTTAATTTTTAAGGCAAAAATCGCTCAAAGCCTATAGGAAACATAAAAGTCGTGTGTTTTTATAATAACATTTTGTTAGTTACCTAAGAAATTATTTTTCATAGAAAACCGAATTTAAGGGACTTAGTCAAAAATAATAATATATATACAGCAGCGTCGTTCACCCTCCTCCCTAAATGCAAGGTTAGGGCTTGTCCTTGAGCGCGTGCTTCGCACGCGCAACTTCGCCCTCTGACAAATTGATAGGAGGATTGAATTGAAAGGAGAATCGATCCAGAGGAAAATCAAACCGAAAGGAGAATTCGATCCGAATGGAGAATCAAAGTGAAGGGAGAATTAATCTGAGAGGAGAATTGAACAGAGAGAAAAATGGAACCGAAGGGGGAATCAATCTGAGAGGAGAATCCTGAAGTGCTATTTGGAAGAGTTTTTGAGCTATTTTTCAAATCTTGGACGGAAAGTGACATGTTTCAAATTGATAGTATAAAAATTTAAACATATAAGATAAGATAACTCTAAAAAGGTTTTATAATATTTATGTATAAAGATTTATTTGTGTAATCGATTTTGGAAAAATTATAACTACTAATCTTATTCTTAAAAAATTTATTAAAAAACATTTCTACATACAATATGTGCAACAAAAAAAATGACAAAATGATATTAAACATCGATATATTACTTATTCTTAATTTTCTTTAAAATGTTGCTTTGGTTATCATCTTCAAGGTTTAGTTTATTCTTCCGCCCACGTGTACTTTTTGTTGTTATTACCTTCTCAACGACTTTCTTAACTTTCTCCTCGATGATATCATCGATATTGTCAAATTTCTGATCCAGTTTTTTCAATATATCTTGCACACCTTCTTTAAGATTATTCGCGAGATTCTCTTCGACCTCATATATCATAGTACCAACATCCATATTTTGGGCTTCAATTTCGATGCTGGGATCAAATTGAGCGTCGATTCTCTCTTGGGTGGCGTAGTCTTCTGAGATGTATTTGAATGGAGCTTCGCGGTCATATATATCTTCTTCTTGCCCCCCATCCCCCACGGAAATGGAGATATAATTTTTCCATTTACTATTATCTATATTTTCAAAACATTTATCTAAATTCATTTCCTCCTTATCTTTATTTTCTTCGGTGATTATTATTTTATCTTTTAGATTTTCATATTCGTCTTCCAAGGTTAATTCATCCGCAAATATTTCAGGATATACGACATTTGGTGTAAAGTGGACAACCTCTGGTGATTGTTCATCAATTTGAAAAGATTGAGGTAAAATATGTAAGTTCCTATAATCAGTTACTCGAGAACACGCGACATACAATTGACCATGAGCGAAACAACTTATATCGTCTAAAAGCAAACCGCAGTAGTCAAATGTCTGACCCTGACTCTTATTTATCGTCATAGCGAAACATAATTTTAGAGGAAACTGAGTCCTAAAAAATTTTACCGGAGTATCTTGCGTCTGCAAACGAATTCTGGGAATGACTACCTGCTCACCTTCGTATACTCCATATAAAATCTTCCCGACGACACAATCATTTTTAAGATTTTCGATTAATAGTCGAGTTCCGTTGCATAATTTTGGGGGGGATAGATTTCTCATCACCATAGCTACACACCCAACCTTTAATTTCAACTCGTGTAGTGGTAGGGAATGAGGAGATAAATGATTCAAAAACGAAACTGGATAATCAGCAATGGTTTCGGCTTCACCTAATGAATCATGACTTAAATACGTTTTTGAGACCCCTCTAACTCTTTCAGAAATTTCTACATTTAATTCATTCACTGCGTCGTTGAGTGGAGCAATAATGCACCTCCTTGCGAAATATCGAAAATTTGTGGAGTTGTCTTTCATATCACCGTATATAGCTTCAACTAACGATTCCCTCGTTTCATGTATAGTTCCAAAATTCTCAGAAATTTCAAAAATTGGGGATTCAGATTTTCCCATTTTTAATAAAGTTTCGGCGAATAATTTATTCATTTTGTTGTCTTTCTCTGAATCCCCGGGTTTCGTTCGTAATCTAACGTTTTCTGTTAGTTTATATTTTTGCAGATATCTCCAATATCCAGTATTCTTTATGCAGGCGGCTATTTTCTGTGGTTTCCCTCCAAATCTAACAACAGGCAAGATTTGACGAAAATCTCCAGCGCAAACGAATTTCAAACCACCCATGAAGTATTCGTTATCCATAATATCCTGTAATGTTAAATTGACAGCATTTAGTACATTTTTGTTGGCCATAACAACTTCATCCCAAACGATGATTTTAGTGTATTTTAGCAGGCGAGCCATTTCAGAACTTCTCTTTATACCACACACTTTGGATTCATGATTCTCCATTAAAGGAATCTTAAACATATTATGAGCAGTTCTTCCACCCTGAAGTATGGTCGCGGCGATTCCGGAGGAGGCTACAGCTAAAGCTATTTTTCCTTGAGACCTATAGGTTTTCAAAATTAAATTCAGGAGAAAAGATTTTCCGGTACCGCCGGGAGCGTCGATGAAATATCCGTTATATTGTTGATCCGAAGGACCGTTAATCACCGCTTCGTAAATTATTCTTTGTTTCTCGTTTAATTGGACGACTAAAGTTTCTACTTCTTCCTTCAATTTAGCAGTATTAAAATTTTTCTCCCTTCTTATTACGTTATACGACCTTTCACCGTTCCTCGATAAAGGTAAACCGTATTTAGATATAAGAGCACCACCACAATTATATACGAATTCTTGAATTTCATCCAGGGCGTCTAGAAATATTTCGTCTGTGTAGTTCTCTTGCTTAGCTTTATATTTGAAATCGCTCGCGAAATATTCTTTAAAATCTTCCCATATTTCTTCGCTGGTCGGAGCACTGGCAATAAACTAACATGGTAGCGTACGTTTCACGTAGCTCTCGACGATTGGTCAGTACGCTCACTATTTCCATTAGAGTTTTCTCCCAAAATCGTTTATCTTGAATCAAACCTCGAGCGCATACGGATTCTCTATACGTATCATAAAATTTCGTAGCATCCTCGGGGTCGACTCGTAAATCTTGAAAACAGGTAGGACCTTTTACGTGATTCAATAACATGCGTAGGTAAAACAATTCGGGATTTTTTTGAGAAATATTGTACATTCTTCCAAGTGAAAAACTGGTATTTTTTCTTGGTTGCCACGCACCTTTTCCTTTCTGCCAGGTATAATGAACTGGGACGTCCGTATACAATAACTCTTTCGCTTTTTCGTCACGTGCGCAGAGTTCAAAAAAACCCATAAGAGTCGTACGCTTTTTGACGGATTTCTCATCAACAGTTTCTTTATCGTCATATTCCGAATAGTAAATATCGTGTTCTTTCTCTAAATGAATGTCTAACGTCATGACGCTCGGTTTGTGCATATGAAGACGGAAATTATATAGCTTCCACGTAGCTTCATTAGCGTTGATATATCTCGAATCCTGATATCTCTTAATTTCATTGTCCTTATTTTTTTGTTCGAGCGAGTAGAGGATTCGATCGGAACCTTTATTAATATATTTCGTTACGTACGAAATGCAACGGATGGAATTACAACACTCAACGTTAATATGAGATCGATATTTCAGAAGTAGATACGGATTATAGGGAACGACCCACGAATTATCGATGGTTATCTGCTTTTTTTTGTTTTTTTTCTTAGCGTTTTGCCCTGCGTTCATATTAATCATTTTCTTGAAAAACCTACCACCATCGTCAATATTCCGTCTCATGTAATTCGGGTAGCCGTTTACTTTACTATCGGTTTCCAATTGAAACTTTTTGGGGAAGTTCTTGGAGCACTTTTTAAATTTATCCAAACAGGGGCTACGATCGTTGTAGCCCACGCATGGGTTATGTATCATTTTAGCGGTAACTAAATCAAAAAGTTCTTTCTCGGTCGTCTCATCGGGGATTTCAGCACATATGAAATAATCGATTTCATCCCCCTTAAGAGTTCTTGCCAACCATAGAAGGACGTGAGCGTGAGGCAATCCTCGTTTTTGCCATTCGACGGTGTAAATGTAAGCTTTTACATTGCCAAATATGCTTTCCACAGTTAAATCCTTTATTAAATTGTTCAACTTCATCTTAAAAAATCTAGAAACCAAATCAGGTCTATTCATCGGGTGCCACGTTTTACCGTATTGTTTCTTAAAGGGTTTGAATTCTTCCCAGTCGGTTCCCATTGTAAAAGTAATAAACAAATCGGGACTACCGTATTTACCTATGAAAGCGATTGCATCCTGCTGCTTCTGTTTCATATATCGAGGACCACCGATAAACGAAGGAGGTAGAATCACTTTCTGGCCATAATCTGAAGAGGTTTCCGTATCTCTTAGGATGTCGAACCTTTCTTTTCGAATCTTCTTCTGATTGTGAAAAATGTAATTTAATAAATTATTCTCATTTTTAAATTGACAATCGATAACGTACATTTGAAATAATTTTTGGCCTTGGACGATATAGTTGAATTCGCCCTCTCTCTCACAAAAGGTGTAAGGATAAAACATACATAGCGTAATACACTTTCGTTTTTTGTCAAATGACTCCTCTTCAGCTTCTACAACTTCATCCTCAGGAGAAATATTTTTAATTTTTACTATCTTATGTTTCTTATATCTGTCATAACCAAAACCGATATCGCCGTTAGGTATTAGGAGTGGATATTGAAACGAATCGTAAAATTCGCTATTAGAACTAATCATAACGGTGGCATATTGACTTTCTGGTTTAGGGGAGGATATGACGATAGCCCTAGTTTTTCGCTCTGTGGGATCTGAAGACAGGTCGACGATCCCCCCGACTTGAGAATTCGTCTGAACGGGTAAACTATATGTTCCTTTATGCTGTTGTAGTTTGTGTTTATCCGGATCGCCGTATCTCAGAGTTATCTTCACCTCAGGAATGGTCCCTCTTAGCTTTACTTGAGAATTAACTAATTCAGCAGCAGATTTAAATTCATTCAATAAGGGACGCAATATGTTGTTCTTCCGAACCAAATAATTTTGGATTAATTCGACAATTTCACGGTTTTGTTCCCGGACACCTATTTGGTTCTGCAGATAATCAAATGTCCGAAAATCTTTTTCATCTGAATTTTTAAGTTCTTCCTTAGCTTTTCGCAAACGTCCCATTAATTCCTTAGTTCGTATATCTATTTGCTGCGCTTCATCAAAGTAAAAGTAACAATCCAAATATTTATGAAGAGGTTTATTTACATCATATTTACTATTACTTTCGAAATTTGCAACGTAGGGACTTTTTCCGTTTTTTTTTTTATAGTCTTCCAATGTCTTATCAGACAACATAAACTGAGGTTTTAATTTTCCTAGGTGGTGGTACACCTGCCCTCTAATTCGAAAAGTAAACTGGGAATATTTACCCTCCGATTGTTGAGATGTTACGAAAGACGAAAATGTAAACACTTCGTTAAAACTATATATGTTGTTTAAGAAATACTTTGAAAGCTCGGTTTTATTCTTATATAGTTCTAGAAACGCATCGTCTTCGATTTCACTCATGGGGCTAAGACGTACCTGACCGTTAGAACAGCAAAGGCTCTCAGCTTCTCCTTTGTATTTTTTGGCTTTACATACGGGGCAAATAATGTCTCCGTACGTTCCTAAATTGTCCGGTACAATTTCATCGGCATCCCGTATACTGGCTTCACAAATAATTTTCTCGGGGGTAAGTGCAGTTTTGCTACTTTTTAACTCGCGAAATTTATGAGGGTCGCTTTTGATTTCTTTTATCTTTCGTTTTTGTTCTTTAGTATCGATGTTTTGCCGCTCTCGATATTGGCGCTGTCTTAACTTACGATGTTCTTTGTCTTTCCATATTCTATCCAGTAACATAGAATCGTGTTTTTTCTGACCGCATATTTCAATATTAGTTTTTTCTTCCTGTTTACGTTCATCAATCTCTTCACATGCCGTGGAATCAAAGAGGTAAGAGCAACCTATTTCTTCACTCGGTTCTTCATGGTATTCAGAATCACCCGAATCAGAGTTTTCAGATTCTGCACCTTCCGATTTTCTTAAATTTTCAAGTAACCGTAACAACTCCGGCGAATAAGAAAAAGACAAATCGAACTTGATCTCAGGCTTATCGTATTTTTTCCAAGCTTGATATTTTCTGCTCACAAATGGAACGGAGGGAAATGTCGATGGTGGCTTCAACGAAGTTGATGGTTGATTTAGAAAATTATCATCTTGCGGCGTATTCGATAATGTTATTAGAGCTAGTGGCTTTGTCGATGACGGCGCTTTTGACGAAGAACACTCATGCTTCTTTGGTGGCATTATAACATCAGTATCTTCCTCTTCCGAAGAAGATACGTCATATTCCTTTCGATTTTGCTTAGCTATTTCTTCATTTAGTTCTTCGTGGTATTCTGAATCACCCGATTCAGAGTCTTCAGATTCTACACCTTCCGCTTTTCTTATTTTTTCAGCCAACTGTAATAACTCCGGCGAATTAAAAAAAGACACATTCATCCTGTTCTCATGCTTATCATATTTTTTCCAAGTTTTATATTTACTGTGCACAGAAGGAACGGAAGAAAATTTTGGTGGGGACATCGACGATGTTGATGGTTTATTTAGAGAATTTTTATTTTGCGGTGTATTCGATGATGGTATTAGAGTCAGTGCCTTTGTCGACGATTGTAATTTTGATGAAGAAGACTTATGATTCTTTGGCGAAGGTATAATATCAGTTTCTTCACCTTCTGAGATAGATACGTCATCAACTTTTCGGTTTTGTTTAGCTCTAACATTTCTTAATATTGCGCTTTTTTTTCTCTTCAGTTTTAAGGACGTTTCTTTTGTCCGGGTTAAACGTTCTTTCCTATTTTTAACAAATTCTTCATGAAAGGTCTTTCTCATATTGTATTTCTTTGTCCGGTTTAACGGGATATCTAAAGTGGCGGGATCAATACCTTCATTTTTGCAATTCTTAGTTATGTATTCTTCATAACACGCCCAATAATAATTTCGAAGTTTTCGTATATTATCTTCATTCGTAACAATAAAGTGCTTTTTAAGGTCTTCAATTTTATTTTTTGAGTTTTTATTTTCTAATGGTGTTGATTCTAAAAATTCTTCAAACAATATATTGAATGGATAATCAAATTTAGTATAGGACTTCCTTATTCTCGGTAATCGTTTTTTTTTTAACAGGTATTTAAATTCATTCAAGAATGAATAATACCCGACACTTCTATATTCCAATTGATTTCTTTTGATGCCATATTCATTTTGAAGGTAAATATAAAATTTTTTATAAAATTTACCATTATACACACGCGCGTATCCATCCTCAATTCGATACTGGTCTATATATTTTTCCTCACTCTCTTTGAAATCTTCCATATTTTCTTTAGAAATTTTTTATAACGGGGATAAATGAGAGAAAAAATGAAAAAGTATAAAAAATTATTTATTAGGTATTTCAAATTTATTATCAGGTTGAAGTGTTTTCAGTGTTGTTTTTGAGGCGAATGAAAAAGGGTCGTGAAAAAGGGCACGGAAAATGGCAACTTTAATATTCATAGTATATAGATAAATTACAATTGCCAGAAAAAATAAACAATTGATGATATGTGAATACCTGAATATCAATTCTTAATATAAATATCGACGTAAAGAAATCTTAAAGGTCCCAAGTTACGCTTCGATCGGGGCACAAAATAACGTAACTTTTTACTTCTCGGGAGATGTTGCAAAATAAATTTGTCGTTTCTTAAGCGAGTTTTTTTCGAGATGTTCTTTATTTTTCCTATTTTCATCATAACTATCCGAGAACTTTTCATGCCCCAAATACGATAGTGACGTTTCGTAATTACCGAGACGATCCTCGGAGGGGATCTCGAGGCCGTGTTCCCGAGTGAACCATAGGAGGGTACCTTAATATTTTTTTTACGTTAATTTAGTGTAGCAAAAATCGTCAAAGCTCATAGGAAATGGGGTCAAAGCTTGAGAATTTAATTTTTGTTTAGTTACCTCTAAGAATTATTTTCAGAAAACTGAATTTAAGGGAGACTAAATCAAAAAATAATAATATATATATATATAAATTACAATTGCCAGAAAAAATAAACAATTGATGATATGTGAATACCTGAATATCAATTCTTAATATAAATATCGACGTAAAGAAATCTTAAAGGTCCCAAGTTACGCTTCGAGGGGCACAAAATAACGTAACTTTTTACTTTTCGGGAGATGTTGCAAAATAAATTTGTCGTTTCTTAAGCGAGTTTTTTTTCGAGATGTTCTTTATTTTTCCTAATTTTCATCATAACTTTATCCGAGAACTTTTCGGTTTTTTCCTCAAAATACGATAGTGACGTTTCGTAAATTTTCAATGAGATGGCAGATCCTTTCGAGGGACCAATCGAGGCCGTGTTTCCTTTACGGCGTCACTATAATATAATGACGTTTCTCGATTACCATAAAAACGACCTCGAACGATCAAACGGCAATATTTTTCAGGGATGAACTATCGTTAAGCGTATTAATTATTATTATAGTGACGTTTATTCTGTACCGTTTATAAGTCAAAGGGATAAGTTAAAAATTGAAAAAAATTCAATTTTTTCCTAGGTCGACTTTTTGAATTTTGATTTAAACCTTTTGAGTTATAAACGGTTCCGATGAAACGTCCCTATCGGAACTATTATTACGACGTTCTAAGCGTTAAAAATGGCTTCTAAACGTGTAGAGTCATTTATTTCTGGCTTTACGAAACGTCACTATATGACCAGAACGTTTCCGAGGTAAATGCGTCGTGCAATATTTATTATTATTTTGTTCTAGTTGTCCTTAAAATCCTATTTATTGTAGAAGAGAATTTATGAGACCAACTATATAAAAATTAGTTAAATAAATATAGTATAGGACTAAGTATAATCTTCTGAGAATCTTAGACCATTCAGCTGGCAAATGTGTGGTTTTCCGCTATGTAAAACTTCATCCATAATTTTATTATATACCGTAACTATTTTTTTTTTTTGATTTCTCTTGGGGAAAAACTCTTAAGGAACAAAAAATTTATTTTGCGCCATCTCTGTAAAGTTAGAGAGGAACACAGGTTTCGCCCCGAGGAACCATGAGGCATCTTTAATATTTTTGCGCACTTTTAAAAGTGTAGCAAAAATCGCTCAAAGCCTATAGGAAATGGGGTCGTGTGTGTAGTTTTTATAATTAATTTTGGTTTAGTTACCTCTAAAAATTTTTTCAGTGAAACTGGGAATTTAAGGACTAAATTAAAAAAAAAAATAATAATATATATATAAATTACAATTGCCAGAAAAAATAAACAATTGATGATATGTGAATACCTGAATATCAATTCCATATAAATATCGACGTAAAGAAATCTTAAAGGTCCCAAGGTTACGTCTATCGGGCATAAATAATGCAACTTTTTACTTCGAGATGTTGCAAATAATTTGAATGTTTAAGCGAGTTTTTGAGATGTTCTTTAGTTTTTCCTATTTTCATCATAACTTTATATCCGAGAACTTTTCGCTTCAAAATAATGATAGTGACGTTATGTAATGGTCGAGACGATCCTGAGGGGATCATCTGAGGCTGCTCTACGTATGTCTGTATATAATGGTTTCATTTACCATAACGACCTCGAACGATCAAATCAGTATTTTATTTTTCAGGGATGAACTATCGTTGGGCTATTATTATTATAGGGACGTTTATTCTGTACCGTTTTATAAGTCGAAGGTATAAGTTAAAAATTAAAGAAAAAAATTTCACTTCTTCCTGAGGACTTTTTGGAGGGCGATTTTGATTTAGACCTTTTGAGTTATAACGACCTGACAAAC
>JABUQX010055806.1:20000-38688 GCA_015478945.1 Trachelipus rathkii
GCAACTGAAGTGATAGCGCTGACATTGACCAAATATATGGTCCCCGCCGACAGTCGGCCCGATGGTGTTCCCGCGGCGGCTGCTAAAATAGTTGAAGTTATTAGAACGATGAGTACCGACTACGAAGGCTTAAATTCTTTCATTTTTTCTTTAGACCGGTACTTAACCTTTATAAAATTAACGGACCTAATGAAAGAAGAAGAACCTTTAGTTCGTATCGAGAAGTTAGAAATTGTTAATACTGGTATCAGCCCTCGTTCGCCAGCAGGTCCTCGAAACAGAGGAAAACATTTCGATCCCATTTCCAAAAACAACTGAGCTGGCATCAGGTAAATGCGGTGTAGAACAGGACCTGTTCGATGAATCAAGAAGCGAAAAGGCCTTCGTTTGAAACAGCACCATTGTTTAAAAACCAGATATCGAGTCTCTGAATAGTGGTCAAAACAAGAATAAATCATCTTTCATAAACACTGGTAAGGACCTTCTACTCAGCAAGAAAACTCCACTACCAAGTTGTATCGCACCATCGAAGAAGTCATGGAAGTACGTTATTAACAAAATTGGAGTTCAATAACGATAAAACATCCACTTCACTGCATTTAGTAGTCATACGTAGCCTATTGGTCTAAAACCAAAAGAAACCTAGAATGATTTCAGTTTCTTTATGAGAAGAAGATTCCTGCTGCGCCTATTTGATGCACAGTGATTGCTGATTTCAAACATGAGATTTCATCAAACAAACTGATAATATTCAAAACAAACGAAAACAAAAGCAGAATTGAATGGAGCCATAGAAGCTCCACAGTGGGATGTTTGAAATCACCTTCCAGAGAATAAGAAGAAGGAAATGAAGAGAGACAGATGCTGAGATAGAATGTTGGAAACCATTTTATCTTCTTACTTTGATCGGGAAGAGAATGAAAATAACATCTGTCCTATGTAAAAGAATTGATGTGATTATGGAGAACTTTATGTGCCTGATCACTTTGGGTGTCATCAAAGGTAATTTTCACTGATATTCTAGCAAAGATGGAGAAAGAAAGAATGATTGTTGATACTGAAAGTACGAAGGAGAATTAGAAAGATCGATGGTTCCTTGGAATTGAAGTTACGAAACGTTTGCCAATTTAACGCCATCCTTCAAAGAAACAAAAGTGTAGATACTTCGTCTCCATTCTACTTTCCGGATGTGCGTTGCTTGAGATTGTCATACGACGAAATCGAGAGAGATTTAGATTCGGATAAAAATTGTGGTTCATTGAATAATAAAATCGTGGAAGCCTTTCCGCATCTGACTGACTTAGAAATCAAACTGAATTGGGGTTACGTAGATTCGTCTTTCCAAAAATGTCGCGATAGCTTCGAAATGATAGTAGATGATGAAAACGATAGAGCCGTTTTTAAAAATTTGAAAGAATTAAAGATCGACTTTAATGGCCTCGCACGTGATATTTGTAGCGCCTCTCCAAATCTGGAAAAGGTCGTTGTATTTTTCGAATGGAAACCTGTTTTTCCTTGCAAAATTTACGATCTTTTGAATGTTACTCGTTCTTTGAAAAGAGGAATAGAACTTAATTTTGATAAACACTTAGTAAAAAAATGTTCGTTAGATGTGTGGAGTGATCGTTGCCATAATCCCGAACACAGAAGTGATATCAACCAATTATTCGGAAAAATTATAGTGACCTTGACCGATGTTCGCGGAAATTCCGTCATTCGTTGGAATATAAAACAGTATGATTTTACCAATATGCGCGACTTGCCAGTTCATTTTGAATCAATTGATGACGATAACTACCGCGTCGAAAGAGAGACGAAATTCTTTGAGAGTGGGTTATGGTTACAAGATGATATCTATTTTCGTAACCCGCGTTCTTTTTTTAAGTTGTTAGAAAAATTTAGAGCTCCCGAGCCAAAAACATTTCATTTGATTCAACCATCTATCGATAATCATGAATTTATTGCACGAGTTTTTGAAGCTGTTGGAGATATAATATATTATAAAATACCTCACCGCACATTTTATAATCCATATAGAATAAGAATATAATAGTAATAAACATTGTTGTTATCGATAGTTTTTTTTATTTGTAACCGTGTTTTTTCTAGTAAAAACAAATTACGGAAGTTCCGTTTTCTGCAAGCGAGAATATATTTTTTATTTTTGTTCAAGATTTTTGCTTTACCAAAATTCACCAAATATAGAGTACACTTTAAAAATTACCTTTAAAAAAGTTTTAAGGGTACCCCCTCGCGCTTCGATCGGGGCACGAAATAATGTTACTTTTTACTTTTCTTGAGATGGTGCCAAAAATTTTTTTCGTTTTTTAAGCGAATGCACGTTTTTTTAATTTTTTTTGTTTTTAAGAAAACATTTTACATAAGTTACCTGTAAAAATTATTTATCATAGAAAGTTGATGTTAAGGGAGACTAATTTATAAAAAAAAATAATATGATATGCCCTCGAAAAAAAACTCGCTTAAGGAACGAAAAATTTATTTTGCACCATCTCCCGAGAAGTAAAAGGTAACGTTATTTCGTGCCCCGATCAAAGCATAAGGGGGTTGGATCCTTAAGATTTCTTTACGGCAATATTTATAGCGTACTTACTAAACATCATTAAATTTATGAATAAACTATTGTCGAGTTCATTAATAGTTCTTATTTTGATGTTTCATTGGAACTAATATAACACAGTGAAAACAAAAAGGTCTAAGTCCAAAACCTAAAAAAAATTTGACATGAAAAAAAAACTTTTATAGCTTTTTTATACTAATACCTTGGACTTATATTAGTTTCTGAAGCGTTCCATACGAAACGTCACTATTATAATTTGAGATAAAAAAGAATAGTATATAGCGTTCGATATAGACCTGAGAAAGAATTTATTTGAATGATTTTATATCACCGACACGTTTACGATTTCTTAACACCAAAATTTTTTTTTTATTTCATATCACAAACAATAAAGAATGGTGTTTTTATGAAACTCATTTTTTTAACTGATAAAGATTAAGAAATCACCTTTTTAAAATAATAAAGGAATTAATAAAATACTAATAATGTAATAAAATTTAACTTTTATTTGGAAAATAATAATAAATTTGTAATTTTAATTAGGTATATCATTATATATATAGTATATAATATTATATATATATGATATATATATAACTATATATATATAATATATTATATATATATATATATATAATATATTATATATAATATATATTATATATATATATATATATATATAAATATAGTATATATATATTTATATATATATATATATTATTATATAAATATATACAGTATATTAATATATATATATATATATAATATATTCTATAATATATATATATATAATATATAATATATATAAGTATATATCTATTATATATTATATATATATATATATATATAATATATATAATATATATATATATATATATATATATATTATATATATATACTATATATATATATATATAAATATAATATATATCATATATATATATTATATTATATATATATAAATATATAATTACTATATATATATATATATATATATATATATATATATATATATATATCTATATAATCTATATTATATATATATATATATATAAATATATAATTATATAATATAATATATACTTATATTTATATTATATTATTCGTGCAATCTTTTCAAGAAATGATCGTTTAAAGGCGTAATTAAATCGGCGTCCTACAGCAAGGGCATGACGTAAGAGCGAGTGTGCAAGATGAACATGCTAACATATGTTTGCAAGGTAAAAATGTAATTTCCATCTCTTTGCCGAAACAAACTTTGCAAATCACGTCTTTTAAAAAAGTGCTCGCTTCCGTTTCTCGAGATCGCGATTCGCTCTTAAGCGATGGTTCTACCGTTGATGACGACGAGGTATTGGGGGCTTCAGAGATAGGCGTAGCTATTTCAATACTCGATTCCATGAGATCATCGATATAAGGTAGGCGTCGTTACTATATATTACATCAATACAGCGAGCGTATTCAGAGTAGTTTAATCCTGCTTGTGTTCAATTTTGCTGTATGGCGTGAATACCTTTTATTATATCCGAGAGAGCCCTCGGAGACTTTCGGTTAAACGAATTTATAACTGCTTACTTAGTTTATCGGCCGGATTTATCATCATTTCTCTCTCGTGTCATATCGATTTTCTTCTCGGTTCGGTAACCATAACCGGTGTTAATCGCACACTAGGATATAAATGGTCTAATTTATGTCGTCATCAATACTATTTTGACTGGCTGCTTGTCATCCTAGGGTCCGAGACTCTATTACGGAGTGCGACACTTGAGAGGCTCATGATTCAATTCTTTTAGTGATGTAAGTGAAGATTCGAGTTCCGACACCTCCGCGATGGTTTTCTTTCTCGGTTCGGTTTCGTAGTAGTAATCGAACAGAGTCAAAATAATTCGCATCATCACGACTCATACATATATAGGAGTACAGGATAATAGTGATCTTTGTTCATCAGCTTTCTAAGCGTAGTTCGCTTTGATTCGCATGACTCGGTAGAGAGTAGATATTATGGTTGCTTCGCTCTCGTTTAAGACGGCATACACGAATCGTATCTGGAGTTCTTCAGGTTTTTTCGCACATTTCGTCTGCAGATTGGCATCCCTATATCTGAAGTAATGTTTCCGCCCTCATTCTGTCACTTCTAAATTTCGTTGCTCTGGAAATTAAGCTATGTGCTTGGCGGTAGAAACTTTTGTTCATTGGGACAGTTTAATTTGGCATCCGCTTTTGGCGCGTGAGAGAGTGGGACAAGATTCGGTCTATATTAATAGAGAATTAGATTTTCTTAAGCCTCTTTGCGATTTATTTGCATTAATCTGCCTTTTTTTAAGGCGAAAGGGACTCATGATTCTTTCTTCGTAGTTCGATCCCAGAATCGATACATAATAGTGTCTCTACAATACAAACTCACTTCTAGATCTACTAATCTTCCCATAAAGTTACATTATTCAATCTTGTCACTACAGAGGAGCCCTCTTAATTAAACGATGAGGTCGCTAATAACGTCACATGACACAACGACTGACTACCCCGTCAGGTTTCCTAAGAATTTTCCCGTATCAGGAATATATTGACCTTTACGGGCTGTGAAGTACACAATCTGTCGGTATCACGTGGACAGAAGCTAGGAACAATGTCGAGCGGGGAACTGGGAACACGGTTGAACGACGTCATACGATCGTAGAGTAGAACTTGCGAGAGCATGAGACCTTGACAGCTTCCGCTGCTTAGCCATGGATTCAGCCGCTTCCTCTTCGCCGCTGCTGCTTCCCTTTACGGCCGCGCGTACGGGTGTCTGCTTTCTGCCTCTACCGCCTCTTCTACCGCCGCTGCTGACGTTGCTGTATACGACAACCACTCGTTCCTCTCAGTCACACAATAATTAGGATCCCCCTTTCGAACCTCATCTGAGAGCTTCGTGCCTCTCAAAAGCAAAACAACCATGCACTCTGGGGACCATTTAGCGTGTTCTACCCAAGGATCATCGTCCGCCTCCCAGACAGATTGTGAATGGCACTAACACGCAGGCATCACATCCGGTAAACACGGCTCTTCATCGTGATCGCGTGACGTGTTTTATTTATATTTATTTAATATCCGTGGGACATCGGCGAGGCTACCGTTTTGTGTTGCCATGACTTCCTGCTTTCACTACTAATTTAGGCTACTCACCCCTAATCAGATTGCACACCCGATTTTATTCACATCGCGAATTATGAAGGATTTTCTTCGAGAGCTCTCAACGACTCAAGACTACTCGTGCATTCAAATACCGAATAACTCTCTCCCATCAGAGCGAGAATGATATTTTTGTTCGAATAGCTGTGCAGAAAATTAGTACAGAATTCGCTTTTAATATACTATCTGAGAGTAATACGTATTTGGACGCCTAGTTGCTCGCTCCTGGCGTCGTATCACCTACTCTCTCGCATAAACCTTGGGCATGACTATCGATGGCCAACTGCAGTGAGTTATGACGTTACTAACCAATAACGCATTCCAGGCATTACTTTTTAATATTGTCTGGATTCAAGTGTTTACAGGCATTAGCTGTAAAAAATTTTCCAGACTTGAAGTCTTCATCATATTAATAGAATATTTTTAGTTTGTCTTCCTTTGACGATTGGACCAGTAAGGGGCCCTCAATTGTCGCTTTTAACTCAAGAATCCGTCGCAGGGTACTCTTTTCGGAGAATGCGCACAGACTCACTCCAATTCACAGACTTTAATCGGCGATACCAATATACTCGATAATGCCGGCAATTGAACCCCAATGGTCGTTTTTCGCAAGAAGCCAAAATCCACTTTTAGCGCCTGTTTCTTGCTATACCAAAATTTGTAATACAATAGAATGATTCGGCCATAGATCTGAGTATTTGAAACGGTGAAAAGCATACACTATGTTATTCTTCAGATCAGACGTAATTTTCTCGGAAATCAGTGGGATTTTTAAATACGATTTAAGTTTCGCTCGAGCGGCTCATCTATCGCATTTCGCATCTATCGGGGAAAATTATCTTTCTTTCGGTTATAAATACTGCACTATATGCAGCGAATTTACACAGACCCACGTCCCGGCGTTCCTATTCTTTTCAGTTTTTGGGGTTTTTGGGTTATAATATTATAAACTCTGATTGTTAATAACGAAAATATAATTTTGTCTATGATTATTAAATTTTACGATATATATATTTTTTTTTTAAATATTCTTGTAATTATTACCTTATATATATCATAATTAAGCGTTAGTAGGGTAACTCCCTCCATCACAGTATTAGAATTTTGTTCCGCGCACTTCTATTAAAGGCGATCAAAATTGGAACAAATGATGTAGACCTCTCATTTTTTTTCACCGCTTATCACTCACTTGCAGCCTGCGAGTGTACTCTAACACAATTTATGTGATAACATCATTACTTTTCACGCAAGGATCTAGTCATCATCGAGATAGCAAGCAGTGTGTCTTGAAACTTGTATGCTCGATAGAATCCAGGGGTGCTTAGGAGGTGAGAGGTTTCTCGGAACGCGCGGTGTGAACAGCAATTATCCGAAAGAAGAGACAAGATGCTACATTGATTAAGAATTAAGTAGGAATATTCTTATCTGGGAAGATATCAAGCAAAACACATTTATGAATTAAATTTGATAAATGGATATGATCCCTTGCTCAGCATTATCTACATTTCAAATATTAGTGGGGTTTTTGCTCGAACGAATTTTAGAAGTAAATCGTTTTTTGCAAGTAATTGAATTTTCCGTTTTAATTATTACCCATGCCCTGTGAAGTATATATGTTTGCTTATTTTTTCTTGTACATAAAAGGAACATATTGAGTGAAATCTTAGATACTCTCAATTGAAATCCGTCTGTCGGCTGGATAGTAATGACGAAGGGTTCTGGTACGGCCGCGTACTAAGGCTTCCCTAAACCATCTAGTTTCCGCGGCGATGGCATATTTAGTCACAAATTATCTATTGGTTACATTCAATATGAAGTAGGACTGGGTGGTATCACACTCGAGTATATTCGAGGGCAAACCAATCATTTATATCAAAGTCTTACTATATATTTTCGTGGTCAGGGATAGAGATTTTGCACGCTGAGAGCTATATATAGAGTTTAGTGAATGAGTTCTGTCATACATTAACAGCCCGAAATGATCAACAATTTTCTACCTAGCCAAGATAAGAAGAAAACCCGCGCTGTTTGGTTACAACGTAATCTAGCGCAATGCCTGAACTAAGAAATTCGTTAAAGCCCGAGAATATATCTCTCATATAATAATATATTCGCCGTAGACAAACGGACTTCTCGCGCAGTATAATCGCCTCGGTTTCTATAAATTATCTTCCCAATACACTTATGCCATTGCGAGATTGAGTGAAAATATCATTAACTTGACATTAGTGTCTCTATACGAACAATCCACGCTGATGTGCGTGCTAGTTTATTAAATTGTCATTTTTTTCTCTGAAGCGTCTTTTCGTTCATTGCTATTCATGGTCTTCTACCTGTTAAAGCATACTGTCCACGAGTGAGTCAGCAAGCAGCCCATGGCAGATTCTCATCAGTGTTCTATATATAGTACTTCTCTATCCCACTTAATCACATCTTTGACATTTGAACTGTGCTCTCGCGTAAATGGTCGTATTCAATGTCATCACGCTACCGCATAATAGAAGCCATCGGACAGTTCTAGAAATTTAACTATTATATATATTAATAGTATATATATATATATTATATTTATATATAATTATATATATATTTATTGAGGTATATGTACACACGCTACATGCGTATAAAAGTGCTTAAGGCCATGATATGCACGAGTGGCACCGAGATACAGCAAGACTGCACCCACTTGCGCGAGCATATTTGTGGATCGCAGATATTAGTGTGTAACTTCTTTAATATCAAGCCTTCAATGAACATTTTTTCCTCCTCGCAACAGCTAAAATTCAATTTTGGAAAGTCATTCGTTCTTTCCAATAAAGTTCGCCACCTATTTAGTTCAAGTTCTCGGTGAACGAGGTATCCAATTTTTTCATCCGGTGTATTATTTGTTACGTCGGCGATGAAAAAGAAATTATTTTTGTTCTGGTTGTTTATTGATCTAGCAACATTCGCAATATTTCCCTTCCCATAGTGCATGCTTTCTCTCACGAATATTTTTTTGGTACAATTAATTCCTTTAGGTAAAAAATCCCTTGAAAATTTCATTGGTTGGTAAACCTCCCTTACTTTTATTCGCAGAAAAGTAATAATTCGTTCAGTGATCTCGGATAATCCCATTCTCAGTTTTATTATTACGAAGCAATTATAATCTATTTTCCTTTTTTTTGGTGTTGAAACAAATGAATAATGTTGGTTCGTCAATTTTCTTTTTTCGCCTCCATGTGATATTCCAGTCATCGATAACGAAGTTTCATTTTCTTCTGACGCTTCAAAGTCTTCGTGAGTTTCCGACCTTAGATCTCTCACCTTAAACGCGCGTAATTTTGAGTGATAGAAAGATAAACATGGTAAGGTGAGGTGAGTTATTTTTCTTATTTTTCCCCACCTAACCCCCCCCATATATATAATATTTAATTATTTAAATTTTTTTTAAACAATCCTCCCTTTTATACCCTTTATAATAACCTTCTCATCATACCCACCCCTTTTGGCTCCCAAAAAAATAATCGAGAAACTCTGCGATCCATCTTGTTCACCAAGAGAACGACGTCATTAAAATTCTTTATATGAGTAGCCTCGTAGATATTTTTTATACTTATTTATTGACAGGATCTGCATCTGTATGAGCAAACCGTGTATTTGAGATGGTAAAATTAATCCGGACAATAGGCTATTCCATAGTTTTGTTTTTATCATCATGTAGTAATTTAACTATATATAAATATAATTATTAATATAGAGGATTGATAGTAACTTCTAGGTTGGAAAAATAACAATAGGATTATAAGAATATTACTGTCTGAAGAGAGAAATAAGGGAATAATTCTCTGCCTGGTGGATTTTAGATGCAGGAGTCGCACATTCGCGTCATTATTACACCAGTCGAAATGGCAGTCGCCTCATAATAAGTATCCTATACTCTGAGAATGCTTTCACAACTCCCTCTTTAGCGGAGGTCTCTAAATGTTATAAAAGTTACCGCCTTTTCGACTTCTTCATAAACGGTAATGAGAGAGAGAGGAAAATATATAGTTTTTCATCATTTATTTTTGAGTCTAATTAATGTTTATTATTCCAGTGGTGGAGCCTATCAAGGCACATTGACTTTAGAATTGATTGTTTCGTTGTGGTGAGAGTATTATCTATATCACCATGACCTATCAGGTATGCTGGTATAATGGCCGGACTCTATTTAGTGGTCGCACTCTTTGAGCGTCACATCATCTCACGGCTATCGCAAGGATATTTTCTTCCTTTTCATTTGGTATTAGAGCCACTGTATAGCTATAAAACAACGCATTTTATTTCACCATGAGCCAATAGAAAGAACCCAAAAATATTGGAGTTATAACTTCTTCTCTCGCTACTCATGTTACATTAACATAGATCTAGGAAAACATGAGATAGGAGATTTGAGTGACGAATGGTCGCTTTAATCTCTCGCAATATGACCCTCATACTTCTACACGTAACTCTAGTATCAGAGTATGTGACTGTATTAATAATTAACAATGATGTGGATATGCAATCAATTAATTTAATTATACTCTGGTGGTCCGCTAGACGACTTAACCTAGTAGCCTCCCAGTGTATATAATTCATATAACAATATATGAAACATATATTTATATTGTTGCTTATGTAACTTGCTCATATATTTAAATATGTTCCCCATATAATAAGGTATTTTTTTTAAGGATTTACCTTTTCTCTCTGTATGCTCTTGCTGTAGTACATATTATTTTATTGAATATGATTGCGAACAAGCATCGTATGCAACGCATCTTTTGATCTTGAGACGGAGCCAAGTAACTTGTTAATTGATCGAGCGCGAAACTAAAAGCACGCACAATTATGAGTGCTATAGGCTCACTTCCGCTCGCCTCCGTTTCGCGAGTCGCTTTAAGATCCGTTTTTTGGTGTTTAAACCATCTGCTAAAAGGGAAGACGAAATCGGTAACGAAAAAGCATGTTTAAAAATAATAATATGGGAGAATATATTTATATATAAAAGAAGACCCAATGACTAAAAATACCTTATAAATAATTACAATATCTTCGGGTCAGGTAACCTAATTTTTTGCAGAGTTTTAATAGAGTTTTTATATATTGACACTATAATTTCAATTATATTATCATATGTATTCCTGACGTAATCGTCTTCATATTAGAATCTATTTATTGCGTTTCTGTCAGTAATAGCTTTTATGTCACTCATCAATATTAAGTAATGATTTGTATCTGGATTGATAATGCGGATGTATCATTCTGCATATAGAGTGCTATATACACCACACCGAAACTATATCCTATCGGTATACGTAGAGTCTTACGCTAATGGAGTGAGGTATATTTGCATATTCAATACCTTCATATATATACATCTGTGTAATATGCCATCATCTTATATATGATCTAACGATAACATTATCCACACACTATATATATCTATTTTTCATTATATTTCTTGCTAGAAGTTAATTAGCTGATTTATAAAGGTATATTTACCCCGGTTTAATTACCCGAGGAAATGTAGTTAGTTCAATTCAATATAGTTAATATAATCGAATTCAATTGATTATAACCCAGGTATGGTGTTACTGAGTGTTAAAATATTATTGGAGAGTATAATGTAATAGGTAATAATTATTTTTTATATTATAAATAAATTCTTCCACTCCCCATTTACCCATATTTCCTATGTAGGATTAGAAGTACAGTATTTATTCTATATTATATTATCAGTATAATATATTATCTAAAAATTTATATATACCTTATCAGCGAGTAAAATAATGAAAATAATTAGTGAAGAGAAGTAATCATATTATATAAATATTTAATATTATAAATTGATATATTTCATTACTTTAAAATAGTATTACAACATTGGCATTATATATATCGTAATATGTATTAATATAAGAATAACATATTCTATATAATGGTCATGAGTCACAATGTTTAATAATATAGATATTATTATATAAATAATTCTTTGGCTTTTAAATATCTAATCCAACTTAGTATAAATACGCGATACCTTTATATGTATTATATTGTTCTTTATCCTATGATAAAGTTAAGAACGTTAAGGGAAAGTCTTCATTTATATAAGGTTTCACTAAATTAAATATGTAATATACTTAGAATTATATCAAATATCTGAACCTAGAGAGCTTATAAATTTAAATAGATCTTATGACATCTTGTTTTAAATGAACACTTCTCGATTCGATAGATTTTCATACCTCTATTATCATAGGATACGATAGGGAATATGATTACCTTAAGTTGATTGGATACATAAATTAGTAGTGAGAGCCTAGTTTAAATAGATACTTGTAGATGATGATTATTCAATAAAGCACTCACCACAAGAGCTATAGTACTATTTAGTACAGTAAGATCATAGTAGTTTCGAGACCATGATCAGTTTATGACACACAATATCGAGAGATTTATGTTCGCTATGAATCTTAAGATTGCTCGTTGTCACATGGTCATAAGTAGATTCTTGTTCTTATGTGATACCTATCCACTAATGCCGCATGCACCGTAACCACATTACACACCACAACCACACACACACACACACTACACAGACAACACAATAACTAGCGTATATCTAAGTTATTGCATATACAATGACGGTAAAAACATAGCTTAGAAAAATAGAGAATGAGTAAAGGAAAGTAGAGTAGTCAAATAAATATAAAATCTGTTCCAGTTCATATAAAACAGGAGGTATTATGTGATATTACTAATAATTCATTGCGCAGGATTTTTCACACGTAAAGTACCGTCGTTATTGGCATTTAATCCATTCTTACACACAATTTGAGAGAGAATAGCACTAGTGATATATGCTTTCTATAGTGGTAGACCATGTGAAGAAAATAACTTTGTCATAGAGTTAATATTTGTTCATTTAATCAACTCACTTATTCAAATTCGGATATAGTTTAGATTTAATTATACAAGATTGTATTATAATTTAACGATGATTCGGATTTTCGATTATTATATAGATATATATACACACGAGGAGTAAAGATAAAATAAAACTGAAAAATTAAATGTGAATATATCCAAAAAGATATTTGAAAGATTTTCTCGTTTATAACACACTTTCGAGGAATATGTAGAAAATGATATCAATTTGTTTGAGCACACATAAGGTATACTGTAATCTCTTTAGAGAGTTTGCTAGAGTCAGAGATTTTAGAGCAGTGATTATGTAATAGATAGTATGAGGAAAGTAGTGAAACAATTCGTTGGCTTGGATAGAGAGAGATTGGATTGTCAAAGAGAGGAATATTTTTTAGTAACTATCTAGTGTAAACATTGGAAATTGGATCGCTTTCTCGATTTTAATTACTATAAACCATTAAAAATGGTTTACGTTTTATATGGAGGTCGAGACTTTTAATTTTATACACACTTGTATAAAAATGTGTTGCAATATTTATGATTGGAGTTCACTATAGAACCGCTCCGAACGAAGAAATAAAGGAGGATGACGATGATGCAACATCAAGCTCTGATAAAGGGTATGAAGAATATATATTAGCCAAGCTAGATCAATTTAATCATGCAATATTATTATATAAATTATTCAGTTACTTAATTTTTAGAATATGCTCGCTGGCAAATATGAAAATAAACAGTACTGCCCAATTTTGTTTTTAAAGTTAAAAAAAGTATTCAAACAAAAGGTAGTTGTTATTCTTTACGTATTGTTAAAAAAATGAAATATTTATATATAAATTTTCACTTATACTAATATGAAAGTTTAGGAATAACAAAAATATATCCTAACATTAGCTTTATAAAGATATTTTATAAATTAATTCGTCTTAATTTTGATACAATCTTGCAATATGAAAACAATGGTTGTAGTTAAAATTTATTTTTAAAACAAACCTTATTTATAATTGTATATCTCCATAGTACGTATTTTATATATTAATCTACTAAGGCAAAAGTGTTTTTCAAACAACGTTAGTTGTTCATTCTATATAAAAATAATATGAATAATATTTATATAATTTTCAATTTCAATATTTATTTATAATATCAATAACAAAATTATAAAAATAATTACCTAAATTAGCTTTAATTGTTTTATTATTTCACCCGATTATTTAATATTTATTTAGAATATATAACTTTGCAAAACTAGAAAAACAAGATAAACGAAAGTCCATCATTTACTCAGTACTATTAAGGACTATAAGAAAAATAAGCTAATTTGGAAAAAACCATTAAAACGTAATGAAACTAGAATTAAAGTAAAAAGCTAAGAAGTACCTGGTTGTTAATGCTAAGATTAGGTTTATAGTAAGTGGTAGTGTGTTATTTTATATTATTTGTAAGTAGGTATTTTATTATTTATTAACATCTCTAATTATATATTGGGGAGCTATTTATATTTATTAATAAAAACTATTACTAGTTTACTATAGTATTGTGGATTTTTTATATAAAATTTTTGTTATAGTTATAATTATAGTTATTATTCGTATTAATTTTATTATTAGGTATTATATAGCCAATCAGGTTATATTTATTATTTTTATTTATCTTCGTTTTAATTGAGTTCTATTTTGATAATTATTTAATTATATTTATTATATTTTCATATTAATTATATATTATATATATTATAATATATATATTATTATTATTAATATATTTTATTATTTATATATATATATTATATATATTAATATATTATATATATATATTATAATATATATATATATATATATTATATATATTAATATATATTATAATTATATATTATATATATATATATATATATAATATATATATATATATTATAAATATTATTATTATTTTATATATATTTATATTTAATATAATTTTATATATTTTATTATATTAATTATTATTATATATATATATATTTATATAATATATATTTATATATATATATATATTAATTATATATAATATATATATAATTATATATATTATTATTAATATAGTATATATATTATATTATATTATATTATATAATATTATGATTTAAATTATATAATTATTATTATTAATTATATATATTATTATATTATATATATTATATATAGTATAATATATTATTAATTATATTTATTATATTAATATATATATTATATTATATTATATTTATTATATTATGATATATTTTATTATTATATATTATATATATATATTTTTATTTATATATATATTATATATATATATTATATAATTATATATATATATATATTATATATATATATTTTATTATTTAATTATATATATTATTATATATATATTTATATAATATTTATTTTATATATATATTTATATTTAGATTATATATTAATTATTTAATATTTATATATATATTTATTAGTAGTGATTATTATAGTATATTTATATAATTTATGATATTTTAATTATATTATTATTTATAGGTTATGTATTTTATTTATATATATTTATATATTATATTTTAATATTTTAATATAATGATATCTTGGATAGATTTATGTAAAAGGTATAGTTTATTTAAGAATTATAGTATATATAAATATTTTTAAAAAAAATTAAGAATAATGATGATGTTTCTAATGCACGGTATTTTTTCATATGAAATAAAATGTCTTAAACCCTGCCCCACCACCCCAACATTTTCTTTTACTCAAAGTAGACTCAAAATCTTTTTTGGTTTAAAAGGGGTCTGTACTGTAAGATATCATCCTCACAATATAATCAGAAAATATATTTATATCCAAATTCCTTTTATAGATAATAAAATGTATCATGATCGTAAATAAAGAATATACTATCCAAATATGTAACATAATGAAATATCCTCTACATAAATACCCTTAGAAATACTACACCTAGCAATTCGTAACCTGACAACATTTCTAATTTATATACACCTATTAAGACTATTTAGGATAAATTAACCGCGTCTAACTAGGTACCATTAGCACTACACTTTTACAACTGTTTCAATAAATTTAATTATTTATCCTTATATCTATATAGGACCAATTATTATTCCAAAACTAAAAGCAAGAAAAAATTCTCATAAACCCTACTCCCCTCACTCTCATTTAGATACAGCGTCAGTGAGGGAACCCTTTTCCTTCTTCCTTTGACTACATACCAAACATGAATTAATATCCACGAGTCCTCCAGAAACAAATCTCAATTACTTACTTGCCTAGTCAATTATCACCATTCAGCCACAACATCTCTCACAAACAACCATTTCAATACCAATAAATTTGGTTAAAATCTCCGGCCTCGCACAAAAATCACTACTATAGCAATCACATAAAAAAAAGCCTCGATTACAGTGCTTCAAGAGCACTTAGAGTTCTTTAATTGCCATTAGCAAATAGACGTATATCAGAGCATAATTCCCCACTAATAATAGAAACTGGGTATCCTATACTTTCCCTATCCGGGGGCAACAGCCTCCAAATACAGATCAAGGGACCCTTAATCACGTACACTTAATATTCAAAAGACTGGCGTAGCGCAAGGCAGGATCCGAGTCCCTCTTCCACCCCTCATTGTATACTAGTTATCTATATATTGCTGCACACGCACCGAAATACCAACACCTACAGCAACATATTTATACAACCTACCGCAGGATGCCATCACTTATGGCACCATCACTATACCCAGACCGTCATAGACACAGCAAAACTTCTTCAATGACTAACCAACATTATCATACTCAAATTCAAACTTCAGCTAGACGGCACAACCAGAAGGTTCTGATTCTACCTATATTGAATTTTTTTATTATATCACATTAATTACAACAGAATGCTAAATTGGTATTACTAACTCCCAAATCTTCATAAATTAACAGCTTATCGCCATCTAAACATAAACACTCAAAATTCTGGAATAACACTGGGCATACATCTAACCTTCACAAATCACATTGAAAACATCATACATCAGCAAATAAGAAACTAAAAACACTAAGAACCATAGCTGACAAAAAACAGATTACTAAATAATTTTATTACAGATATCCATCCATCCATCTAAGGATACAGAACATCCGTCCAACACCAAATTACGTTTCACTTATGTGGCCCCCATTCATTAAGCCAAATAAATATGTGAGATCTTCAAACCAATAAACAAGGCACTTCAAAATATTTAACCGTTATTCACAACTTAAGGCTTTAGACACACAAGCACTTTTTTATTTACTGAAGATAAATTTTCTGCATATCCAGACTAAAGGATTTTAGAGGAGCGGACTTAGAACTATTCCCCTTCTGTCTAACATTCGGAGCGGATTGGTCAGTCCTGTTGTCTGAGCAAACACTAATAATCTCAATTATTCGTAACTATTGATACGCACCTACTTATCTCTGTTCTCAAACCACATCCATAACCAGCATATCTGGATTTATCGGCCTCCGGTCTTATCGATAAATTTTTTAGACATCCATCCCTCCCACTACGAGACACACTATCCTTTACCAGTATTTATCACAAATACCTACCACCTAACTTGAAAATTATTTAAAAATCCAAAACAAACAATAATACTAATAATAAACATCCACCGGAAATCAAAGATGCCGCTTGCAAAATTACAGCTAGTCCAAATCATCAATTGTCGGCCAAGCTATAGATGGACACCACCACCCAAACCTGCAAATACTTCAAATATAAGTTTTAAATTAACCAGCCCACTATCTAAACTTTCAGCACAAATTAAACCCAGGTCATGCGGAAACTGTGACTCCTTCCTGCTTACCATCGTTCCCAGATCAAGTTTTAATTTATCTGGTGACATCAAACAAATCTATACGACACTAACAGAAAGCAGGGTATTCTTATATATACTATTAAATTATATTTATATATTATTTATAATAATTACTATATATTATACATATATTATTTTTTTGACATATTATTATTAGATTATATACTTTCAGTAGAGATATAAAGAAATATATGTAAATTAGTTAATAAGGTAATAATAAACCTTAAAATGCTTTATTATATAAATTATTAAGTTTAGCATGCAGTTATAATAGCTACATTAGTTAGTAAGGAGTTATAACTATATATTTATTATTAATAGAAAAATATATATATTATATGAATATTTATTTAATTAGTTAATAGTTAATTAGTAATATAAATATATTACTATATATTATTATTTTTTACTTTATATATAATATATATATATATATATATTATAATTATTATATAATATATATAATATATATATATATATATAATTATTAATATTATTAATTATTAAATTTAATATTAATTTATATATAATTTTAAAATAGCATATTTCCTATGGCTATTCCCAGTGTTGTGTTAAGCGGTAAAATTATTTGCTACCATTCCTCCGAAAGGAACGGAAAGGTCAAATCCGCGTAACTCGGAACATTCTTGGTCCATTTATTATTTTTAAGGCTTAAATCTATAATTTACATATAAATTAAAGTATAAAATAAAATATTTAAACATAAATTAATTAAAACTATTTGAATTCATTTAGTTTGAGGCTTTAACTAAAATAAATTATTATATATATAATATAATAATAAATATTATTAGGTTATATTTTATATTATTATTTTAGTATATATTATTACATTTTACCTACTATTATATTATATATTATATATTATATAATTATATATTAATATATCTTTATCTTATTTTAATTTACTTATATTATTATATATATATATCTTATATATATATCTATATATTATACATTATTAATCTTATTTATAATATTATTATATTATATTATATTATTATATTTCTATATTTAATACTATATTCTTATATATATATTTTTTAAATATATTATATATTATATTAATTATATATATATTATATATATATTATATATATTATACT
>JABUQX010055807.1:7500-24929 GCA_015478945.1 Trachelipus rathkii
CACACACACACACACAACACACACATCACTCTATCAGTGTTGATGCCTCAGCTTTGATGCATCAACTTTGATGCCTCATGCCTCACCTATGTTGATGGCTCAACTTTGATTGGCCTCATCTTTGATGGCTGAGCTTTTGAATGACTCATTTTGAATGACTCTCATTGATGGCTCCACTTGATGGCTCATCCTCTTTGATGGCTCAACTTTGATGACTCATTTTTTGATGACGTCATCTTTGAATACCAACCTATATTGATGATTCATCTTTGATGACGTCATCTTTGGCGGTTCATCTTTGAGGGTGTCATCTTTGGTGGCACCTATATTGATGGTTCAGTATATCTTGATGGTTCAGTACATTTTGATAGTTTTCAATCACGTAAGTAGTATCTAGGGTGTTCTATAGTGTTCTTGAGTATTAGACCTGAGTGCAGGTGAAGTGCCAAGTGAGTGCAATGAGTGCCAAGTGAGTGCCAATGAGTGCCAAGTGAGTGCACATAGTGCCAACTGAGTGCCACATAGTGCAACTGAGTGCCACTTTTTTCAAGGCTTTTTTCTAGCTCCCCTGAGCTAAATACCTAATATGGGGTGTCTACCCTAGTTTATATAGGTTGAGGAATCGAATTGGTGTATATTAAAGTTGCTAGGATGCTTCTCAACTATGAGTCAGTCTTTCTACACTTATAACACGCAGAATATTATATCTAAAGAGTTTACACATTTGAGACAGTGAAAGCAAACGTTTACGAGTCCGCGTACGCAGGTGAGCCCTCGCGAAACCGCGCGTGCGCCCGCAGGCGCATATTTCCGGGTCGCCGCCGCGTGCGCCAGAAGGCCGCAATATGTTCGCGTAACGCGCCGCCACGTGTGTCCCGCAGACGCAATATAATTACCGCGCGATACGAAAAATATGAATATCAATGTAAACTATCAAAGAATTTCTTTTCATATATACTATGAGTCATTCATTTTTTACTACAATTGTACGACATTTTATTAAAAACATATTTTACATACCTTAAAAGCAGTAAATAGTAATCAACTAGAGTGTCACCTAGCACCAAAGGGAATAAGCTCCCACGGCCTTTTGTTTTAACTGTTTTTTACTGCTTTAACTCATAATGCTTTACGCTTTAACTCATACATTACATAACTTAAAACAGTAAATCAGTAAATCAATAGAGGTGTTACCTACCACCAAAGGGATTAGTATGCTTTTGTTTTACTGCTTTACTGCTTTAACTCATATGTTTTACTGCTTTAACTCATATATTTATTAACATTACATACCTTAAAGCAGTAAATTCAGTAAGTCAATAGAGGTGTTACCTACCACCAAAGGATTAGTATGCTTTTGTTTTGCTGTTTACTGCTTTAACTCATTATGCTTTACTGCTTTACTCAATATATTTATTAAATTCATACTTAAGCTAGTAATCAGTAAATCAATAGAGGTGTTACCTAGCACCAAGGGGATTAGTATCTTTTTGTTTTACTGTTTTACTGCCTTATAATCATATGCTTATGCTTAATCATATATTTAAATTAACCGATGTATGTTTTTCTTCTTATATTTTTTATTTGTTTTTAATACTTTTATTTATTTTTATTTTATTTATTTTATTTTAAATTATTATTTTATTATTATTATTATTATTATATTATTATATTATTATTATTAATTTATTTTATTATTATTATTATTATTATTAATTATTATTATTATTATTTTTATTATTTTTGTTTTAATACTTTTTATTTAATACTTTTTAATGAAAGAAAAACAAATGAAATGTCCATTTTAATTTCATCCTTTTATTTTAAGTAAATTGTTCTGAACTTTGTTAAAAAGATATACTTTACAGATCTTAAACAGTAAAACAGTTAATAATAGAGTTGTTACATAGCAACAAGGGGCTTAGTAAGGTTTGTTTTACGGCTTTACAGCTTTAATTATCTCATTAATTCATTATTACTTGACGATGTGGATGTGGAGAATTTAACGTTCGAAGTCCGGATACATGTCTTGTAGGGCGACAGTGCTGTGGTATAAACCTTTTCTATTATCTAAAATTTAAAAGGGTAAAATATTTTTGGACCAAATACTTCAAAATATAATCTAGTTCAATCAAAAGTTAATCAGAAGAATTTAAATAGAATATAAAGGATGTGATTCAATTTCATGAAGGCATATACGATATTAGATCATTGACAATATACATGGCCATAAAATTATTGTATTAGATGATTTAATGCACAAATTGAATTTGGAAATAGCAGAAGCGTTCACAGTTTATTCTCAACATCTAAATATCTCGGTGTTTTTCATAACACAGAATATTTTCATCAAAGCAAGCAAGCATATGAGAAGTGTTTCTTTAAACACTCAGTATTTACTGTTGTTTGGGCAGAGAAGAGACATGAGTCAAATTAATGTATTGGCAACCAAATGTTTCCCCTTCAAAGGAAAGAGTTCTTTAAAGTATATAAAGAGGTTAGCTCGATCCACTAACGGTATTGATGTGTGAGACTTCACCCTAAATAAAGACGTACAGAGTGTTACTCTGTTTTTAAAAACCTTCCTTTCCGTACCAACTATTCTACGCCTATGAGCAAAAAGCAACTGTATACATAATGAATATGAGTGCTGCTAGTTGTCAAGTATTTACCTCTTATAAAAAAAATTTAAAAAGCTGAACCATCTGCAAAAAATGTAAATCTAATTAGCGAGGAGGAAATTCATCCATGTTGTTATGTGGAAAGTCTGGTTTAAATCTTATAAAAGAATGGTTCCTTTAAACAGCGCCTCAGAGGTAAAGCTAGACGTCGCATAGAAACATATTAAAAACTCTCCTCAACATAAAAAATTGAAAATAAAAGGAAGTTTACAGGAAGAGGAGGAGGGGTATTCCTTTCATTGATCTCTTCTCCGTGTAGCTCACTGATAAGCTAAGTGGTTTGTTCCATGATGAAGAAGGTTGCGTAACTTCCATCTAAATGATATTGAGAAATGAAGTATAATAATAATACAGCATCTGTACAGAATTCAGTTCCTCAGATTCGCATTCACAACCTCTATATGAAAAGTTATTACCACGCACTGTGCAAAATCCACAGTCACAGTTTCATCATTCACAACCCCAATATATGCAGATATTACAACAATGCATTGGCATTAAAACTCCTTTCACGTTCACAAACAACAGTTGCACCAACAGAAATCCTTATATTATGAACGACTCATTATTCTTTTCGTCAGCCTCTACCTATAGCTAATGATCTAAAGTTTGATCAGATAACCAATACGAGACAGCAACAGTGTACAGGATATTAATTCAGACTATTAATCCATGAGAAAACGTATCTTATACAAGATCCATCAAAATTGATAGATCTTAAAGACTTGCATTTACATCCATCACTACGTAACCCGCTCCCCGATGATGAGATATACTAATGAAAGTAAAACTTGAAGTGAAAAATGAAAGATAAATTTAAAAATATCCTAGAGGAGAGCTTACCTATTAGAGTGCGTAAATCAGGAATAGCTTTATATAATTTTTAAAGAACAGTTATCTTGAATGAAGGAGGGAGATCGTAATTGATGAAAATTTGAAAAAATAAATAGCTGGTTCGAATATTGTTGACTTGATATCCGATCTCTCGCGTGATTGGAAGAAGACTCCTGTAACAGGATGGAACAGGATCAAACAAAAACTTCAGACTATTGATTTTCCAAGAACTTTAATCTTAAATACAAAGCGATTTGCAGACTTTGATAATATCCCCAATATGCCAAGACCTGATTCAAGTCCCTCAGGCATTTCTTACGCTTCAGATAAATTTAAACGTGTTACCAGAGGCAGAAAAGAAAACACCTTATAATAAACCAGTTGGATTTAATCGTAATTATGTAATATCATATATATATTTATTTAGTTGTAATGTCTGTGTATAAATAAATGTTATTTTAAACCTTTTTCTTTATCCCTTGGGACTTTATATCACATTTTTGTGACAAATATATATATATATATATATATATATATATATATATATATATATATATATATATATATATATATATATATATATATATATATATATATATATATATATATATATATATATATATATATGATATAAGTTATCTGCGTTTACATGTGGGTCAGTAGCCAACATGGAGGCAAAGGAGGTAGTTGATAAGTATTACTTCAATCTGAGGGAACCAAATAGTTTTGGGGGCTTCACTAGGTTTGCTTTAAGGTATCCTAATATTGAGAAAAAAGAGTTAAAAGCATATTTAGAGTGTGAAGAGGCAATTTACCCTAAAAACCGTAAGACAAAAAAATTCCTACAGTAAACCTATCTCGCAGCTCAATAGTGTATGGCAAGTCTCAGATTTTACGTCGAAATAGAATTAATATAGTTTCTTATACATGAGGATTTCAAACACCTACTTTTTACTATTGAACGTATATCTATGAATACTTGTGGTTGAAGCTTAAAAGATAAAAGATCAGCTACAGTTGCCACTGCAGTACTTGAAATTATAGAGGTTGAACGTAAGGCTCCTAAAACGATCTGGACAGATTCAGGAATGGAATTCAAGGGTCGAGAGTTTCAGGAACTGCTTTGGGAGTATGGTATAAGCTATTACAATACATTTTCCGTAAACAAAGCAGCTATAGTTGAAAGAGTACAGCGTACTATTAAAGAACGCATGCATAGGTATTTTACTAAAATGAATACTTTTAAATATTATTGATATATGAACGATCTCTAGGCTTATTCTTAATAAGCAATCTTACCATAGAACTTAAAGGGCAACTCCTTTAGAATTGTCAAAACTAGAGGCATCCGACCACATCTGTATGAAAAGAAAAAAAAAAGATAATTCAGGAATCAGGTAAACGATTGTAAGAGTATCTCGAACAGAAGAAAGATTCAGAAAGGGGTATGATGCCCGGATAGTCTAAGAAGTTTTTTAAGTGCACAATAGTCGATCCTTTCCACGTGATGTTTAAAGTTATAATTAATCTGGAGGATTCTAAATGGGGAAAAGGATAAAGGTGATTTTAAAATAAACAGGAAATACTAGAAAGTAAGGTCACCCTGTAACGCACGAATATAAAATAGGAAAAATATTAGGATCTAAAGGTGGCCGTAGTAAACAGTATTTGGTGAAATGGAGGGGATATCCTGCAAGTGTTAATATTTATATAAAGCGTGAAATTAAGAACTTATTAATCAGTTGGTCATCTATATCATGGAGAGTGGGTAGAATCTTCTTTTTACTCTTCCGTCTTCAGCCTCTTTGGATTTACATCCTGATAATAAACTCTCGGATTTTACAACTGTGTTAATGAATCCTATACAACTTGAAAGAGAGGTATACGAAGTAGGATTATGTGAAATGATATTAAATACGGATATAGAAATTTTACCTCACAATCTATTCTGGATGGTGGTGTACAGAAGTGTAGAATGTGTTGAAACTATATTACAAGTGAAAGATACTCGTGATCTGCGTAGGTCCACGATTGGTACAAAAGAATACTTCTTTGAAGAATTTACTTTGCGGAGGGCATATTTTAAATCGGTGCCTGCTATTTTTAGTTATTTAAACGATCTCTTTGATATGAGTATTATGTGTAAGGACCTGCTATACAAAACTGAAATGCGTACCTATGAAGATAAAGTAATAATATCTTTAAGATCAAAAGTAAGTGTAAACCTGCGAGACCGTGATATGTTTTTTCTGAGACGATCACCATGGCAGCGTAAACATATTCGTAAACGTGATGCTGAGCTGGATATACTTCATGATATCCCTACTATGTTAAAGAGGGTTATACTATCTGTGGAGAATAACCCCATGACTCGGCATGACAAAAAGATGAAGCATGAGTCGAGTACTGGCATTATACATGTCCCCCATCCGAGATGGCTCAACCACACCCAGGTTGGCTTATGTATAATACAATATATTTGAATATCAATTGTAGGTAAATACTAAAGCTCTTTAATTAAGAAGTTATTTCCCAAAGAGAGTAAAGTTATAACATTCCTAATGTTCATTCTATCTACTTATGAATAGCATCAAATTTTGCTCTGTACGTGCATATAAAGATGTAAAGGAATCATTCCCCTTTACAATAATCGGTGCATTGTATTGCAAAGTTATATAGAAAAGAAACCAGATGCAGTATTCAGCATAATGGATTATAATATAAGAGGTGCAGTCAGATATATTTTTTCATTCATTAACATACTCTCAGTGTAAAGATAGTATAAGAAAGACACTCCTGTAATAATGGACGAAAAAGGGTATTCAGAGGATCAAAAATGCAGAGGGGGTATGGCCTTGGTGGATTTTTTGCTAAGCTATGGAGAAGTGCGAGGCCTCTACTCAGCGAGAGGGTGGGAATATATAGGTAAACCAAAGCTATATAGAACAGGTTTGCATACTTTACAAAGATATTGTCTGCAGGAATAATCCTCGTGCCAGCAGTTTCACAAAGACGCCATTTTGCATTGTTTCAGATGAGATGTTGGATGATGTTAAGCGTAAAAATAAGGCGTAAAATGTCAGGTCAAGGTCGAGGGGCCAAGAAATTGTATACAAGAAAAAGACTAGGGGAAAAACTCTCAAAGAAAAAATGTATTGAGTATTTGGCTAATTTAATTACTAACTGATCAACTTTCTTATACGAGTGTGTATTACTGTACTATCGTACAGGTTCTTTCATGAAATTTCATTATAGCACAGAACTCGCACATACAAGACTGCATTTCCTTCAAATTCCTTCTAGTCTGATTGCCTTGTAGAGTGAATTGGATCTCTTTTCATGAACCCCACACAGATTAGCGAAGCGACTCCACTTTATCAGCTATTAATCCTATGCATTCGATTACAATAAAGATGTCTACTCTAGAGTTCATCATTCCAGGTCACTTCTGATCAATACATAATCCATCTAATGTGTTTCTTTTTATTATGTTAAACAAACGAAATTGAACAAAACCATGATGGTATAGATCTTTCCTTCGGTGATGACCATATAGTATATTCAGAATCAAATTTCCTGTATACATGTTTCACCCAAGTTGAAGTCTATCTTAACGGAACTTCACTAGGTGCGTCAGCTGCTAATTATCCTTATAGAAGTTATATAGAGCATTTGTTAAATTATTCAGACGACGCTAAACAATCTCATCTCAAGGCATGTGGTTTTTATAGTTTCAAAGATGAGGCTGCACATATAGATAAAGCAGCTAAAGTAATAAATAATACTTATGAATTTTACGGTCGATTAAATGGCGATACCTTCTCTCAGAAAGACTCATTCTACCATCTGTAGATACTAGAATCCTTTTAACCCGATCAAATCCTAAATTTGCTCTTAAAATAAAAAGTAAACCTACTGCTACGGCTGTATGTCCAGAACCTGTTTTCAAACTGTTGGAGGCCTATCTCTATGTTAGAAAAGTGAAATTATCACCACAGCGTCATTTGGAAATTGAAAATTCGCTTTTGAATACTACATCAAGTACCCTATTAAGAGAGTTGAAACCAAGATATTTAATTTCCCTCAAGGATTATCGAGTATCAATATCCCCAACATTGTGAACGGAAATTTACCACAGAAAGTAATAATAGGGATTGTGGAACATGAAGCCTACTCAGGAAATTATAAAAAGTCACCCTATAAATTCACACCTTTCGGACTTAGGGGTATCAGTTTACATGTGAATGGACTTCCTCACGAACGATTATGAAATGTTATACAACGGAGACCTATCTCTCTGTACACGCCCTTTTTACGACTTAATAGCCAATACTGTATCATGTAATGATAGTGGGACAGGCTTAAATCTTGAAGAATACGCAAAGAATAGTAATTTATATGCCTATGATCTCACAGCCGACCTTTCAGCTTGTAACGCCTTTCATTTAAACATTTTGAGAAAGGGCACCTTAGGACTAAGTCTCTCTTTTGGATCAAGTCTACAATCACCCATCACTGTTTCTGGTTTATCTGGAACATCCTCAACTCATTGAAATTGACAGAGTACGCAACGTTATTTTGAATTATTAAAGATGAATGAAGAAGAAATAAAAACTGTGTTTAAAAACTAAACTCGCTTTTTAGGAGTGTTCGCTAATAACGAAATAAACTCTGTAAAGTTGGAGAAGGATACCTGCTTCATATTCAATACATTGCCTCGTCACATCACCTCAACAGGACATTGGATTTCCGTTTATAGAGCAAAAAACGATGCTGTTCACATAATTGATTCTTTGAACTTAAAATTTATATTGAATAATCATTATATCACCTTATTTTTAAAATATAATAATGTAAGTTGTGTAAAAACTATGTCTTACCCTGTTCAACCCTTATATTCTAATTTTTGTGGCGTCTATTGTATTATTTCATTATGCCTTTTTAAATAATGTATGTTTTAATAAACTTTTAAATATATTTGATGCTAAAAAAATTTGTATGTCAATGATTTTAATAGTTTCTATTATATAAAATAATTTAAAAAAAAAAACGCTATTTTATTACCTTAAACATATATATATATATATATATATATATATATATATATATATATATATATATATATATATATATATATATATATATATATATATTATCATATAATATATATATAATATATCTATAATAATATATATATATATATATATGTATATATATATATATATATATATATATATATAATATATATATATATATATATTATATATATATTATATATATATATTATATATAAGTTTAATATATATATATATATATTATATATATATATATATATATAGGAAGGTTTTAATAAACTTCGTAAATTTTATTTAAATAAATGTTTATATAACAGACACTCCGCTGTGTTTTTCTTACATTACAATTTTTTTAAATAAAATGTATTAAACAAATAAAAATTGAAATAAATATCAATAATCTAATAATATTAATAATCAATAATAATAATATAATATAATAATAATAATACATAATAATATAATCATAATAATAATAATAATAATAAAATAATAATAATAAAAATAATAATATAATAAAAAATATATTAAAACAAAATAAAAAAATAATAAAGAAACATAATGTTAATAATATATGAGTTAAAGCAGTTAAACATATGAGTTAAACCAGTAAAACAGTAAAACAAAACCTTACTAATCCCTTTGGTGTAGGCTAACACTCTATTGATTTACTGATTTACTGCTTTAGGTACACTGCTACTCGTCTTCATATTATGAGTTTATAAGCAGTATAAGCATATGATTTAACAGAAGTAAAACAGTGAAAACAAAGCATACTAATCCCTTTGGTGTAGTAACACATATCGATTTACTGATTTAACTGCTTACAGGTATGTAATGGTTAAAAATATATGTTAAGCAAGTAAAGCATATGAGTTAAGCAGTAAAACAAGTAAAACAAAAGCATCACTAATCCTTTGCGTGCTAGGTAAACGACTCTTGATTTACTGACTTTTACCTGGTCTTAGTTAGTATATGTATGAGTAAAAGAAGTAATGCATCTGAGTTAAACAGTAAAACAGTAAAACAAAAGCCTAGCTAATCTTGGTGCTAGGTAACACTCTTATGAATTTACTGATTACTGAATTTACTAGCTTTAAAGGTTGTAAGTTATTGTTTAATAAACATTCTCGTAACTTGTATAACAATGAGTGAGTGTCATCAGTATAG
The DNA here is from genome assembly GCA_015478945.1 of Trachelipus rathkii. Lineage (NCBI taxonomy): Eukaryota > Metazoa > Arthropoda > Malacostraca > Isopoda > Trachelipodidae > Trachelipus > Trachelipus rathkii. The sequence continues at coordinate 17,261 of JABUQX010055807.1, forward strand.
TTTGAAATAAATTCTTTGAATAGTTTACATTGATATCATATTTTCGTTCTGCGGTAATATTGCGTCTGCGGACGCACGCGGCGGCGGTTACGCGGAAATATTTCGCCTGCGGGCGCACGCGGCGGTTTCGCGGCGCTCACCTGCGGAAGCGGACTCGGAAACGTTTGCTTTCACGGTCTCAAATGTGTAAATCTTTATGATATATACTTCTGTCGTGGCTATATAGTTGTTAGAGAAAGACTAAAACTCATATAAGGTAAGCATCTAGCAACTTGTAATATACTCAATCGTTCCTCATACCTTATACACCTAGGTTACCACCATATTATGGCTATTTACTGCTCAAAGGAGGCAGAAAAGGCTTGCAAAAACAGTGACTCAGTTGGCACTATGTGGAACTTGGCATTATGTGGCACTCACTTGGCACCCATTGGCACTCATTTGGCACTCATTGCCACTCATTGGCACTCACTTGTCACCCACCTGGCACTCATCTAATACTCATGAGAACACAATAGAACTCCTAGAATACTACTTACGGTAATGGGAGACCATCAAGAATGTACTGAACATCGATTATACTAAACAATCATATAGATAGCATCAAAGATGACACCCTCAAAGATGAACGCCAATAGATGTACGTCATCAAAGATAATTCATCAAATATAGGCTGTATCAAAGATGACCGTCCTCAAAGACTGAGTCATCAAGTTGAGCCAGTCAAAGATGGGCATCAAGTTTGAGCTAAGAGAGTAATACAAACAGACTGAGTCATCAAAGTTTCAGCCATCCGAGATGAGGCTAAAGTTCAGGCCATCACATGAGGCATCAATGCTGAGGCATCAAATTTGAGGCATCAAAAATTGTTGTTGTTGTTGTGGTTGTGTGTGTGTGTGGTGTGTGTGTGTGTGTGCAACGGGTGCGCATATATATATATATATATATTATATTATATATATAATATATTTATAATATATATATATTATATCATATATATATATATATATATTTAATATATAATATAACTAGCCACGTGGGTGGGTGTGTGTTGTTGTGCTTGTCGTGTGTGTGTGCTAGGGTAAGGTGTGAGACGCTTGATGGCAAATAAGCTTAGGACATGATACATACAGGTCAGCGTAACCTACACGACCTCATGTTAGGGCACAGATACCCTACCAAATGCAAGAGGCAGGTTCTTGTGGGATGAGCTCAAGATAACCCTACTAATCCCCAATGACCTTTAAGAATGGTCAAGTTCAGCCCTTTGATACGGTACTCAAGGCCGAAATATCAAGGCCAAAACCGAAATATTAAGGCCAAAACATCAAAAAAGGGGCTAAGCCCCTAAAGGGGGCCAAAAATAGGGGAGCTACGTACGACGGTTGCTCCTCAACCGTCTGGCGCGCCCCTTCTGCGAAGGGGCGTCAAAAAACTACAAGGCCAAAAAAGGTCAAGGCTAAAAAAGGTCAAGGCCAAAAAAGGTCAAGGCCAAAAAATTTGGGTTGACCAAATTTTAGGGTGGGGTAAAAGAGGCCTAGGGGTAAAAAGGTCAGGTGGTGTAAAAGAGGAGACGACTAATATCCCCTTCCTACTACTACCGTGTTCAAGAAAGCTGCATTCCTTTTACAGTTCTATAACTAAAATGAATATAGTGTTTTAGTATTTTTCATTAAACCTTGGTCTGATGCTTAACTTGGTATTTCTGAGAGAATAATAGTTACCACAAAATAAACCCCAGTTTATTCCGTCAGCGTAAGATGAATGATTACCTTTACGAGGAAGTCCATTCAAATTTGATGAGTAACAGCTATTGTACCCCCAAGCTCCTTTATAAATTTCAGCACAGTTTCTGTCCCAAAAGTCATTATCTTTATCCTGAGTTGTAAATTTCATTTCAGATTGAGGTCAGACCATAAGACATTAATCTGAACTACGATATTAAATGTAAATTCCACCGTAACACTTTAAACTCAGGATAAAACATTACATTAACAACTTCTTCATAAGTTATCCCCAGTAAAGTAACTACATTGAGCGCAGAACGTAACCTACTTAAATTTTTTCTACATAATTTTTTGTCTTTTATACTCAATTAAATGAGTAAATTTAAAAATTTATCACAGATTTGAATGTTAGGATGCAAGCACGTGTGTCTTTCTCTGGACAGTGTTAAATGTTTTTCACATGATTAGATAAAGCCGACATAGGTCATATGAACTAAAATATAAAGTACATCGAATCTAACAATCTATTACGAATAAGCAGTCACATTAAACAAGGGATTAATATTTAAACAATGAAACGTTACATAACACATATTGACATCCATGCATATTAATCACAAATCTTTCAAAAACTGAAATCTCTATGCTAATGTATTATTGATTTATATGCAAAACGAAAAAAATAGTAACATTTTACAAAAATTACAATCAATAAAATTCATATGTGTAAATTATCAATATTGAGACAGATAAAATACTACAGTGAAAGATGTAATATCAATATAGATGTTTTATATATATTATTATAATATTTAACTAACAAATACTGAAACAATATCCTCTGAATAAGCCGGATAAGATCGCTAAACATTAGCAGTTTCCACATAAAGCAAAAGTAAAGTGTGACAAAGGTTGCAGTAAGAGACGATTAGACTCATATCATGAAGACGTTTATCAAAAATCCTATCTCTACCTAATATTTACTATGTTCGTGTTAAAATTAAAACTGTACAAAGTTTAATCTATCACAATTAGGGTAACCTAAAAGTATCATATCAGATACAACGAATTATATGTCAAACAGTAGAAAGTTTTTGAGTTTATGAGAAACGCTAAACATAGTTCAGATCCTAAAACAGCAAGGGTAGATAGCCTGAGCAATACGAACTCTAACATAGCCTAAAACCGAAATAAGACAGAGCTACTACATTTACAAAGTTCAGATACTTAAACAACAGTGAAGTAACTAGAAAAACATACAACAGCTTCACAGTTTTTTTTCTTTTTTGTTTTAAAATCTTTTATTTATTTTAACTTTATTTATAGAACTTGTTTTGTTTTAAACTACTTGTTAGCTGATTTGTAAATTTATTTCTTTAAAAACTTTTTTGTCTTTGTTATTTTTTTTAAAAAATAAACTTTTAATTTTTTTAACTTTATTTCTTAAAGCTTTTTGTTTTTAATTCAAAATTGTTTAATTTATTTTATGTTTATTGTAGCGTAAAAAATTGTGTTTTTACAACCTAACCGGTAAATCACTCGAATAGTAAGAAGACTAAAAACCCCCACCCCCGTCCACGCTGATCTATTGGGGTATTTATGCTATTGCTTTACTTTGATCCAGGTCATATTTCGAGTATATTTTGGATAAAATAAAGCAAAAAATATGTTCTTTTTTGATACTCGAACCGCGACATCATATGCTGCATAAAAAAGTTTATCACATCATAAGCTAACATAACGATAGACCTGGATGCAGAATATATGGTATACATCAAAGCTAACAGTACCATTAAACCACGAATAAACAGCTAACATTAAAAAGTTCAGGTACTTACACGTAAAGTAACTCTTGACATTCTGACAACTTTTCCATCTTTTTCTCTCTCTTTCTGTTGTTAAAAACTTTTTATTTATAACTTTTATTCTTAAAACTTTTTGTTTTAAAAAGATTTTAGCTATTTCAATTTTATTCCTTTACCAACTCTATTTTTTTCATTCTTTAACTAGGTAACTTTTTTTTTAACTTTATTTCTTTAAACGTTTGTTTTTACTAAAAGGTGACTATTTCAAGTTTTAACAGTTAAAAAATATTCATGTTGCCGATCGTGTGTTTCAGTATAACCGTAAATCAACAGAAGTTTTTCACATAATTAAGAGCCTCATAAAGATAACGCTGCATGCAGAGAATATAATGTATAACATCAATCATAACAAATACCATACTTTGCACAGGAAGATGTAACGTGACTTTGCTTAGAGGAACTACGGTACCAATATTCACACTTTTCAAACATATCTCTAACATAATCAAAAATCATTTGTTAACATTAACATAGTAACCATTAACAAAAGTTGACAGAAACATATCGCCAACAATATATGCTAACGTACGAAAGTTTTTCACTAATAAGTTAACATAATCATATCTGAATCTAGGAATTAACGCACAATGAAAAAAAATGTACACATACTTGATAGAAAAATGACTAAGCATTAACAAAGTTTCATACTGAACAACAGTAAAGTAACTAACAATGCACATAGAACGAACTGTACGAAGCTGATGTGGTTCCTGTTTACGAAGAGTTTCAATACAATTCGAGAAGTGGTTCAATACTCCTCCCACCTTGTCGAAACATTACGAAGTACATATGATTCTTGTTTGGTTCGTTTTTCGAAACATTATCAAAAACTTTTATTGATTTTGTTTTGGTTTTCTTTAAACAACATTAAGCTATACATCTGATTCTTGTTTGAAACAGGGATATATATAACAAATGTTATTTAAACATTTTGTTTTTTGCTAATGTCTTTATGTTTATAACTACGATAAAATTCTTATTTTTGATTTTTTATTACTTTAAAACTTTGTTTTCGTTTTTTTTTAAAAGAATTATTTTTTATTTAATTTCGTTAAAACTTTTTTGTTTTTTACTAAAATTTTATTCTTTTATTTTTTATAACGTAAAAATTTTGTGTTTTTACATACCAAAGGAGTTGTAATCAGTAATAAACCTTCCGCTACTCTCCTCCAAATCTTTAAGCCTCCATGATTATCAATCTAATCGATCTATTGATTTCAAGTCACATTCGTTATCAATTGAATAAAGGTTAACATAAACAAGGTTCTTTATTTAAGCTAAGCTATATTGCTAAATCAGAAGTTTTCACATTGATAAAACATAACTAGGCATCATCCGGTTCTAAGCATAATTACAAGCACAAAATCTAAAAAATTCAAAAACACAATATCGCGGATAAAATTAAAAAAGGTTCAACACTTAACAATTCGGGAGTAGCATGTAACTAACATAGGCTCGAAACGCTAAACCTGATTCAATTTTGTCAAGCATATATCTAACATAGGAATGTTCAATTTTAGATTAACGATGGTAAATTTAACGAAAAATTATTATACTTGTCTTCTAATTATCATACGATAAAGAATATGAAGGCTAACGGTAACATAAGTTTTACACATTATAAAGCTTCGTATGATATCTGAACTAAGAATATAATTCTATCGATAAACTAGCAACTTAACCATGAACAAGACTGTTAACGCTTAACAAAGCTTTCGACAATAAAACGTAAGTAGCTACATAAATAAAACGTACCTATTCCGACTTTCTCAAAGCATATCTCTACATAAACATGTCTTTTACATAAATGGTGATATTTACAATATTTCTCATAACATTGGCTTAATTTCATCTGATCAATGCATAGTACGTTAACATAATAAGTTTTCACTCAAAAAGCTAACATAGCATAACCGAACTCAGATAATGTACACGACGACAACTAACACAACATTAGTATGATACTGTCACATTTACGAAAGTTCAAGCACTTTACACCAGCCTCTGGGGGAAGATATCAACCGGGAGAATGCGTGGCGATGTCATGATACCAGCACAGCGAAACAATATCTTCGAAAGAAATAAGTGGTATAAAGCCATTCCTTAACAGTATAGGGAGTTTCTTTCTTTCAACATTTAAGAGCGTAAACAAGGAACTAACACGACGAAACATCAAGGTAAAAAGTCTATACAATATTGACATGTAAAGTACTTTGTTTAACATGATCAGATCATTATTTGTATTTTTCACTCGATGACTTGAGCAATTACGTTTATGTATGTAATCTGTATTATAATAGATATATACATATAGAGTTATTCAGATACCATTCGAGAATTTGCTCAATACTCCTCAATTTTCGAACATTACGCATAACATTGATCTCTTTGTTTTGTTAACAACGTTTCACACTTACTAACAGTAGAGTAACTAACATTAACATACAATTATTAACTTAAACCTATCGCAAATAGACTGGATACATAACCTGCTATAAAATTTACATAAATTGGCTAACACTACATATTAATAAACAATTAAATAAAAATAAATTATAAATTTATCGTACTCATCAACGAATATACGCTAACGTTAATAAAAGTTTCACATCAATAAAGTTAGCATGCATCCGAGCAGAAGTAGTGGTACAAGACAGAACCATAACAGCGCTTAATGCCACTAAATAAAACTAGTAATAACATACAAAAGTCCGGGCACTTAACATCGGGAAGTAAAAATAAACAAAAGAATCAAAAATGCTAACCTACTTCATACAAAACACATACCTTTTTCCAAGCATCATTAACATATAAGTAAGTTCTAAACATTGACATTAAGTAATGCATTTTAACAAAGAATTTATCACATCCTTATCTAAATTACATACAGAACAAGATATACGTAAGTAACACGTTTTTTATATTAAACTCAGTAAAATTTAACAAAATGTCATCTAACATTACTGAAATATCTAATCCACGGAATAAATTGAAACATATAAAAATGATAATCCAACACACATAAAAATAAAAAGTTTTTAACATACATCATAAAACAAGATTCTTGATAAAATATCATAATAATGGTAATAGTAATTACTGATTTAAAGTGTTTACAGCGTAAAATGTAACTAACTTTCATGACTAGAATGTAACAATAGTTCCGGCCTTTTCAAACGTATTGTAACAATATGCATAGTATTTTTACTTAGATATGTATTTTACAATCATTTATATAACCGTACTATTTATCATACTACCGTAGAAAATAAGCTAACATCACATGTTTTTCACATTATTACGCTAAATAGCAACATCAGTGAATAAGAAATAAATGTCAATGAAAACTTAACACAGACTACGCATATAACAGTTAACATTAACAAAAATTCCACACTTAACAATAGTAAAGTAACCAACATTGCATAAAAAACAACCTATTCATGCTTTTTTCCAAGATATCTCTAACAACTTAACGTTAATTTTACATTAACACACTTAGTATTTAAACAAAAACTTTATAATACCTTGCTCTGATTATCATACAGTAGCTGCGATAACTGTAACATAACAACTTATCTACCATATCATAATAATTCTTTGAATAAAATATCATAGTAATGGTAATCGTTTACTGATTTTAAAGAGCAGTAAAATCAGTAAATCAGTAATGCACGACATCACCTCCCGCTCTACCTAATGAACTGTTGATCGTTTGTTATTGATCTGTATACTGTGAAGTATTCATTTCGACTAACATAACACACAAATAAGTTTTTATTATACTACCATCGAATTATATGCTACGTCCAAAGTTCTTTTACATTAATAAAGCTAAAACCTTAAATAGGAAATTAATGACAAACCTATAACACACCATACGTCGAATAAACTACTAACATTAAGAATATTCGCACTTAACTGAACCTAAGTACTACATATACAAGTCAGCCTACTCTCATACTGTGTTCAAAATTATCTCTACATTCAAATGTTTTTATCAGCTTAACATCGTGATATTTAACAAAATTTTAGCATAACCAGTCTAATCATCATACTACCAGCGAATATATTGCC
>JABUQX010055808.1:0-15000 GCA_015478945.1 Trachelipus rathkii
AAACAAAAGATGAAAAAATTCCACAGAACTAGTGCAGGATAATAAAGGAAGCACCGCATCAACTACCTAGTTATAATATCGACACAAACTCATGTGCAGACACACACCTTTCTACGAGGCGCGTAAGTCTGGTACCGCAGGGTAGTTCACTTGACCACTTTCTCTGCAACCTCATAGGGAAAAGAGATAAAGCACCAACATCGGCGCTGGGCAAAAAGAAAGGTCAAGTGAAATGGAGTACGAAACATTTATAACCATTTGGCCTTATTGAATTGAACCATACCAAAACCGTGTGAAACCAACCCCCCAGATATAGAGCAGTACTACCTTACAGAGCGATTGGAACCTTGTATAGCTGGAGTAACTGAAAGAAAAAAAAAAGTCCCCAGTTAACCAAAACCCCAGTTTCTTGAGCCTCCCTAGCAACCGTTAGTGATTGAGGTTTCAAGACATTTTTTGTTTATGATTAATGCTAAGGATGTTTAACTCTCAACAGGAGCAGACGATAGACCGTCAAAAGAAGCGGAAAAGTTAGTTGTCTTAGAGCGGAATTTAGTATAACGAATTGAATTTCACAAGATTCAGACGACTCCACCAGAAATTCTATCCAATCCCGAGAAGAGTCAATCAATATGCAAGAGCAAATTCTAAAAGAAGAAAAGGAGAATGGAAAATAGTTGAAAGAATGAAAGAGAATCATCGGCATATGATTTGATAGAGTTAATTGCAGGTGAGAAATTATAGTAGAAAAACGGAGTGTCTAGTAGGATTAACAGAACCCTGAGGAACATCCCACTATTACAGAAAAAGAAGAAGTCGCCTCCAGCAACCACAGCCGATATTGAGCGACTTGAAGATAAGCTAACAAAGATATAGAGACCAATAGAGGGAAACATTAAAGGAGGAAAGCTTGGAGCAGCATTCGACGCATGCCATACCGCAGTCAAATCTTTATGGATATGTCAAGCACAACCCCCTAAGTCTTACCTATTTACTAATGCGAAATAACCATAAATACGTTAATAAAGAATAGTATATACTCCAGTTTGACCTGATCGCCAAAGCCTACTCATCCAAAAGGAATGAGAGAATTCAGAATCTTAGAAGTGAAGTTGAGATAGGTCAAAGATCCTTAGATAGGAATACAAATGAAGCTATATGCATATATAGAAGACTCAGACGGCTATTTTTTCCCGAATTAGTGAATATCAGGCAGCTTCTAACACTAAGGGAAAGTGCTATATTTAACATAGTAATAAATAGTTAACGAGGGGCGGGGTAAGCACGACAGCACACTCCCTCAAAACTCGGAGAAATGCCCATCCGCCACCCCTTCCACTTCATATATTTCAGAGCCCATTCACCGCATTCAAATGTAATCAACATAACAAACTGTAGAACACATGGAGAAAAAGAAGAGGAATGCCGAATCTTCCAGGGTTGATTAGAGGAAAATAGAGAGCCAAGAGATTGGACTTTTCAGTTGAAATTAGCAACAATACCATCAGATCGAATAAGAGGGAGAAATACATAATTACAGAAGTTCTTAGAGATGTATAACGAACGAGGCACCAAAATGCCAAAGAATAGAAAACCAAGAGTCAGGGAGAGAGGTGTTTAATGAAAGTTTGCTTTTCTCGTATAGAGTATCCCTGCAACGATTTCTACTGAATGAAAATTATCAGGTGATATGAAGAATGAGCATTTTCCACTCCTATACCACTGTCTCTAGTCCTAATAGCCAGAAATAAGCACGCATCTAACCATGGATATTAGGATAAAAGATTAAGTTAGAAGAAAACTTTGGCTTGATCCAACAAAAGTATTACACTCCAACTTTAATCGGCAGAATTAGAGCAAACTCATAGACAAACCAGTAAACTCAATTTATAGTTAGCCGTAGAAGGCACGCCAACCCACATCGCCCGATCAAAAGGCCCAGAAAAAAACAAAACCGCAAATAGATATCAACAGGATGGAGCTTTGGAACGGACATATGTATAATAAACAATGAAGAGATATAAGTTGTGAGTCAAATTATTCAATAGGAGCAAGGGTGGCTTAATATAGTGAGAAATATAGTGAAATATATCAGTTGTTCAAGAATTGTTTGAAACGATCCGGAAGGTGTGTAGTTCTTAATTGTAAGATTCCAGATCTTTGAGTAATGCTGAATGATTCGCCCCCCCATATCTATATCAGTATGAAGAAGGAGCCCAACCATTCCAGTGTTCTGCTACATTCGTAAATCCCCTAATTATTAGAGGATGACAAAAAATCAAAAGTATCTCCGCAGAAAGTAGTCAAATATTCAAAAAAGGGTTGAAAACTTTCTATAGGGTGAAAAACAGTACAGGACAGCACACATTATTTATTGAGAGCACCTATAGAATAGATTTTAAAGCTCACAAACATCGATAGGGAATTCGATGATTCTCTCAGACTTTTTACAGAGTATTATATGTTTAACATAGGCACATACTCCACTTTAAGTGAATTATGAAATAATTATAGTTGGATATTAAACGAGTTAAAGTGAATGAATCTTACATATGCGAGGTCTCGGAAGAAGAGAAAAATAATTGAATTGTTTAAGTACTAACATTTGTTAATTTAATAACTACTAATTTTTCCTTATTTAATAATAATAAAGTTCTTCTTAATAATAACTTAATATGATTTATATATAATAAAACTAATTACATTGCTCCTTATTATCAACTTATTTTAGTATTTAAAAGCTATAGTACTTCGTAAACTTCTTCGGTCCACCCACTATTATGGCAAAACTAAATACCCCACCATCGTGTGGTCGGGTCATCACAAAATCAACAGTCAAAAAACGTTGATTTAAAAAAAAAAATTAATGATACGAGACATGGATCAATACAAAATGCTAGTTACTTAAATTTAATTCTTAAAATTATATGCAGAAAAATCAATCTTTCTTGATGTGCTCTGTGTTAAATCATATTCTTCACTAATCGGCAAAAAATAGGCACAGGAAATTGAGCCATGACGAGGACGGACGATTGAAAAATAATTATGCAGAGTTTCCCGATGCCGATGACATTCATCGTCCCATCACTACCTTTTATAAATCGAAACTAGATTTATTATTCAATTTAAAGTTTCTCATAATTGCTTCCCACCCAAAAAGTAAGAAGTACGGCCAAATTAACAATACCATACCCCCAAAAAACGATTACGACTATAATTAACCTATCGTACATCCCTAAAAATAAAATATAATAATACTATATAGATGTATATATATTATAAAATAATATATAATATATATAATATAATATATAATTTTAAAATTTTTATAAATAATTATTATAATATATTATATATATATATATATGCAGGAGGTTATCACCACCTCTCATCGAGAGGAACGCTGGTTAAATCCGCGTAGCAGTGAGTTTATCTACCTGGCAAGAATAAACATGACTGCGAAACACGTTTCTGTGCGCTTTTTGGGATACCGCCTTTAAAGATTCATTGCCTGTGGTCCCCGTGTTTACCCCTGACATAGGGGAGTAAAGCCTTAATAGGTATTTTTTTTTGTTTTTTTATTTATATATATATAATAATAATATATATAATATATTAATATATAATATATATATAATAATAATATATATATATAAAAATAATACATATTAATAATATATAATATATATAAAAGCATGTTGTAATATTAGTTAGCTGTTAGCAGTAGTACAACTTTAGACTTTTACTGATTAAAGTACTCTGATGTATTTTTTTTCTTTATCCCCACAGATGTGGGGTATGGTGCGCAACATGCAAAGAAATCGGGCATGCATAAGCATTCCTAGGATATAAATAAGTGGAAGTGGTTCTCAACCCAACTGACAGTTCCTTTAGTCACTTCCTACAATACTCACAGAAGCTATGGTAGTGCTTTCTTCGCATATGATCTTGCAATCTTTCTTGAGTAATTTCAAATTTTTTTTTTTATCTTCAAACCTTTAAAATTACCAATCTCGCATTCAAACCTTCCTTTTACTTTAATTTCTTATTAAAATTTTTCCTAAAACTTGGCAGTTATCTAAAATTGCTTTCCCGATCTTGCTTAGATTCATTTCCTTTTTTATGGCAAATTAGTACCATTCAGGGGCAGGGCTCTTTTCAAGGAGGGACAGAAACCATGGCAATAATTTAAAAGAAAAGAAAAAAGAAAAAAAAAGGTACCACAGTGAACAAAAGTTTAGAATTACCAAAATTCTTATGAAGATATGACTCCCCTCGTGTTAAAAAAAGCTTCTCATTAGTTTTGTAATGAGAGTGATCAACCCATAGAGAACCTGTCGTTGGAATTTTTTTTTCCTATTTATGCTTTCATGCATTTTTCACATTCCTTTATTTAATTTTATTTATTTTTTTTAAGCTAACTAAAGAAAAATACAAATGCTTCTAGCACCCATTTCACTTTTCTTTTACATCGCGCAAAATAGTCATTGGTTTTTGTTTTTTTTAACAAACTTCTTTTATGAATGAAATCTGTTTTTTCTTAACATATTAAATTTTATTGTTTGGCATGTTGCTGTAGTTGACACTTGACAGTAGGTATTACATTCCCAGATTATAAAAAAATATACAGAAGAGGTAGGAAACTAAAAAAAAAACAAAAAAAAAAACTTCAAGATTTTCCCTTATTGTAATTTAAATTCACTTCAGTAAAAAAATTCTAATTGAAAACCACTTTCTAGGTCATATTGTATTAATGACCATTTTTAAATCTTTTTTTAATCATTATCAAATAAAGAATTCGGTTAATTTAGTTTTCAAATATAAACAACTAAATTAGAGTATTTTTAATTATTTTAAAAACGATATACAAATTACAGGAAATGCGTTCACATAATTTAAAAATTAATTACTTAGGCATTAACAATACATAAATTTCACAAATAACAAAACCTTAAGCCTAATTGAAAATTGACACATTTCTGTGTATATTCAAGTGTAAAATTGAATAATTCAAATTGTTTTTGGTTTAAGACAAAACATTCTTACCTCATATAAACCTTTAGGAAAGTTTCTTTGCAAGACATTTTTAATAACTTTTAATCCAGCACGATCAAAAATCTTTAATAATAAAGATTCTGGTCTCGTAACTGACGAGTCGTCTTCGTCTAATTCCACCTCTCCACTGCCTGATAGATTTTCTTTAACAACAATGACACCATTGGGTTTTAGGCCTGGTATAAGTCGCTTGAAAAATGCTTCCAAGTCTTCGTCGTTTAAATGTCCTAAAACCCATTGAACCCACACAATATCATAAAAATTACTATTTGGAGTAAAGTCCTGCAACCCAAGACAATAATAACTATCAATTTTATTTGATGATCTTAAAGTTTCTCGAGCTTTATCAATAAACTGACGACACTGCTCGACTAGATCGACTTTATTGAAATATCGCACTAGTAAATTTTTTGTTATTCTCCCAATACCTGCTCCACAGTCAACAACTCTTTCTCTCGACGGGGGATTTTTCATCCGAAACACTCCACGTAAAAATGAATCTGATCCCACAATGTCAGTTGAAGATATTCTCTCAAAACCACCTAATACTCCATTAACTGTTTGCGCTCATCTTTTAGTATGATGATAACTAGAAGCTGTGCTCTTCCACTTTCTCAGACTCTAGTGCTTTCTGGACTAGTTTATTATTGTTCCTTTTATAGATCCTGAAAATCTCTGAAATGTAATTTTATTTATAAATTTTCATTAATGTGACATTGACTTCAAAGTGTTTACGGTATATTATATGTAAAAAATATCATTACATAGCCTACTATATATATATACTAGATATATTATTATTACCTTTATATATATATCTAACTCAAAAATATAGTATTCTATTGGATGCCTTCATACTATATGATACCCAACTAATCCATATATATACTATAAATAGGTTGCTTCTCTGTATATGAGAGGCCTGTGGGAGATTTTTTATAATAGGTAGTATACTCTCATGATATAACGCTTGTATACAGTATATTATCATATACTACAGAATTATACTGTTGACGTGTTTACAACAACCTTCTTTTTGATTAGATAAGTACAGTTTCAAAGTAGTGATGCCGAAGCAGGTGACTTGAAAAACTGTTCTGAGATGTCTTCTTTTTTTTAGAGAGGCGGATCGAGACTAGTAGTAAAGCCTCCTGTAAATTGTCTAACGGCGACCGCTCTTGTCGATGGTTCGTGTACTGGCGTCGTGTCGCACCATTTTTTTCGCGATCTTATATATTGCAAACTAGTTTCTTTCTCATCCGGAAACGACGCATCTTGCTCGGACGACTATGTCGGACGATCGCGTCGACCTTTGGTCGTTGCTGCTCTGTAACCTATGGAGCACACCGCACACTGAATACTATTGCTCTGCATGTCGACCTCATTAGGGGGGGGGGTTCTAACCAATAGCCTGTATCTGTGATTTAAATTTGTAGAGGAGATATAGCGAGTGATATAGAGCGAGTCACACGAGACGCATGATTGAACAATCTATCGCGAGATTACCCTGTCTTATTGTATTTGGGAAGGACGCAATACGGACTAAGTGTTAGACGCGCGCTCCTGTACATTGTTCTAATGGCGACGCTGTTGTCGATGGTGAGATCCGTAGCGCGAGTGAACTCTTTATTTATACTGTCCTTATTCATTCGGCAAATTTGTCGCCAATAAGCATATTGTGGCGCATGTTCTGCGTTTCCGTTGGAACTTTCGTCGTGTTGCTCTCCTGTAACACATGTATATAGAACCCCTGATAAGAAAATGCAGTGTATGCCCAGCAAACGGGATCCAACCATACGCCATCTAGTGGATTCTAAATACACGCTATCGAGTTTTCAAAGCAGGTGATATCGAAGCAGGAGATTTGTGAGAATAACTTTTCGAGATTGGCCTTCTTTTTTTTCTGGACGATCGAGCGTGGGCTAGCGTCAGCCACTTTCTCTACTACTGTACAGGCGACCGCATTTGTCTAATGGTTTCGTGTCTTGTCGCGAGTGAAAATTCGTATTCGTCGTTATCTTATTTTGACATAACTTTTCAGCAAGAGTCTACAGCCTCCTTTTGTGATGCTTTGTCGTGCTTCTTGTGACCCCTGTGTAGCAACCCTACGAAGAATATGGGAGCCGAGTGTCAGCCTCAACTAGAGATTCCAACCCCTCTTTTGTGACTTTAGTAGTGTCCGCACGATTTTTTTTCTCTTTTTTTTTTTCTTCTTTGTTTTTCTATTGTTATGTTTTTTTTATTTTTTTTTGTTATTTTTTTTTTTTATTTTTGTTTTTCAAGCAGATGATTAATTGACACGACAGGAGATTTGTAAAAACTTCACGAGGAGTGCGTTTCGCTCTTTTGACTTCTAGTGCAGCGAGGGTTACGACGACAATGGTAGGGCAATGCGCGCTTCCTCAACTCGTGGCATAGGTCAACGTGCGACGCCTCGTGTTTGTTCGTGAGTGTCGAGTTCCTGTGTCGGACCGCTCGTATCTTTTTTATTTTTCGTCTTATCTTTGGTCAACATTTGTCTCGTAGGCAGTTCGATGCGACCCTGTTGCGTCACTGTGTTACACGCTCTGGTCGGTGGAGTGTGGCTCAGTTACTGCTATCGATCGCAGCATCCCCATGGAAGAAATGCCCGTGTATAGAGCCGCCCCAGAAGGGGTTCCAACCTAGTCCTTCTGTAGGGATTTTAAGAGAGATCGAGTTTCAAACGCCATTGAGAACATCGATACGCCTAGGAGAACTGTCACAAATCGTTGTTCACGTCGAGGAGAGTTGGGGTCAGTGGACCGGGGGGGTCGGGGGCAGTGCTTGATGAGGTGGGTGCGGTTTTGGTGCGCTGCGGGGAAGAGGGTGGCGGGGCTGAGGTGGCGACCGGCCTGCAGCCACCGCATCGGATAGAGCGCATCCCAGTGCACCGGGAGAAAGCAAAGATTACGTTTTTTCTGGGTGTTCGGACTGACTAGTTGAGTTTTAACACCTACTTGTTGTGATTGATCTAACACGCTCGGCTTGGTTCTGTGTACGAGAGATCTAGCGTGGCTAGCTTCTTGGTATGCGAGTGAAGAGTTCTCTTCTTCTGTCTCTTACTTAAAGAATGGACAAATTTCTCGGCTCTCTCAGCCAAACAATACGTCTCAATGTTTTGTCGACCCCATTCAAGGGCGTGGCCTCGATCAGTTGGCTCTGGTCGGCACCTGTAACACCGCGAGGACGAAACTAAGCGAGAATTCTCGAGTGTTAGGCATCCGTCAACGAGGGGCGTCTCAACCATCCCTTGCACTTGTGTACTTTGAATAGATCATATTCTCATGTCGGAAGGGGTGTGTTCCTTTCAAAGCAGGTCGAAGTATCGAAGCAAGAAAATTTGAAAAACTTCCGACGATGCTTCTTTTTGCTGGGAGTCGGAATCGAGCGAATAGTGGTAGAGACCGCTCCTGTTTGAGCATTGTCCTACACGGCGACGCTGTCTGTTCGATGGTTTCGAGTCTCCTGGCGCGAGTGAATTTTTCTTCGTCTTATTTTCATTGCAAATTTGTCGCAACAGGCGACTGTTTGTGTCCCATGTCGGCGTTCCTCTTGACTTTTGGTCGGCTTGCTCCTGTATACCCCAGGACATCCAGAAGGATTGCGTGTAGCCGCCGCAGCAGAGGAGTTCCAAATCGCAATCTCGCCTTCCACATAGCATTTAAACTATACCGTGATGCGAGTATCTTAAAGCTCAAGTTATATTGAGAACGCAGGAAACTTGAATATGACCTTGTAATAGAGATTATCTATTTTTTTTGTGTTCGGATCGAACCTAGTGGGAAGAGCTGTAAAGTAATGTGGTCTAACGGTGACGCGTTGTTGACGGTTTCGAAGCTTCCTGGTCGGCGACGTGAATTGTTCTTAGTCTTATTATTGCAATAATGATTTCCGGCACAGCAACGCAAGTGATGTTCCCATTTCTCAGGCGTGGCTCTGACTTTCGTTCTGTGCCTGTAACAATGGTAGTCAATTACTACCAGAATCCGGTGTAGCCCGCAGTAGGGTGCGCGGTTAAGAATCCCTTCCGTAGCGGGATTTAAATAAGTACTCGTCTGTTGCAAGTATAGCAGCATGATAACTCGCAACAGCCAGGAGACTTGAAAACTCGATCACGCGAGAGATACCCTTCCTTTTTCTGGGAGTGCAGAATCGGACTATTGTGGATAGCACGCCTCCCTCTGTACATTGTCTCCTAGGCTACGTGCGTGACGGCTTTGTTGTCGACTGGTGTCCTACGTCCTGCGACGCGAGTGAGAATTTTATACATCGAGTACTTCAGATTACGGCACTCCAAATTTATCGCCAAGCCAAAGCCAGTCATGAGCCCATGTCGAGGCGTGGCTTGACTTTGTGTTGGTGTCCTGTAACCCAAGTGACGCAACACCCAATCAATGAGTATATGACGTGTCCCTCAACGCAGAAAGATTCTATACACTCTTATAACTTTAACTATTTGATTACCTCTTTTTGCGAATCCATATGCTCTACCTAACTAGACCCTATTATGCAACAGGTTAATAGCTATTTCACGCCATGTAAGACCCTCGGCACGACACAAGTCTTATTCTTGTGCCATCCACTAAGGATTTTAATTGCATCAGCCACCTTCTATCCATTCACTTAACTTTCATACTACTTTCTGCATCATCCGTTCCCTTTTCATCGACCATATATCCTAAATATTTTTATCTTTTCCTTTTGTTCCATAGCTGCTCAGCATCTAACATTGAATTTTACCTCTAGAGATCTTCTCACTCATATTACCATAACCTACTGCCTATTCGTACGTTTACCCTTTTCAACCCCTCCTTTTTTACCAGTCATGCCAATAATCTCTCTCTTCTAATGTCCCCTCTCAAAGGTTAATTATATCAGAATTCGCTCACACTAATATCGTAAATCTTAATTCACCATACTAATGTACTGGTAGCTTTCACTTTCTCCACTCCTCTTTTATTTTTTTCCATTTTCTCTTTCTAACTACTACCATACTTCTTGCCGTCTAACTCAATTTATGTTTTACTCTTTTCCACCCCCACCTCTTAATTTTTCTCCTTAAGTCCTTATACTCCATAATATATATATATAATTTTATATATATATACTACCGAAAACATGAATAAAGGTCACAACTATTTATTTATATAAGGCTTATATATATATATAATCATATATTACTAAAATGATATTATTGCTTTTATAATATAAATATGGTGCATTATAATAAAGTAATTAGTATATATCATTATTATATATATATAATATATATATATATATAATATATAATATTTCATATATATAATTTAAAAAGAGTTATATAAAAACCCTAGCTATATTGAGAGCAGTAACTATTTACATTGGTCTAGTATACAGGTTTCTCAATTATATACTTATCTAATATCTATTTTATACTAATATTGTACATATATAATATTATGATATATTAAGATTTCTAGAAACATAATCTCAAAGGTTAAGTGAATTCTTTATATATAGTTCCATTATATTACATTTTTGAAGGAAATGTTCAGAGTAAGTTGTCTTCATCTACCACTAGATTAGCCATTCTTATTATTAATATAACTATAATGTATTATTTAATTCATACCTTACCTTATGTTGAATTGTGATTTAGGTGTGAAGGTGAATTATATATATTTGTTATTTATTTTTATTAGTTGGATATATATAGTAGGTTATTATATATATAAGTTGGTTTTTTATATTTACTATATATATATAGGATATATTATTTATTTTTGCATATACTTAATAACTACGAGTACCTATATATATAGATTTTAGTTTTATTTTATATATTAATATAATAATAGTATAATATTTATATATGATTATTATAGACTTTCTATATTAATATAAGTTTATAAATATATTTTATATAAGTAAAGAGATACTAGTAAAATATATACTTGATAAATATAGTTTTATATATATATTATATGTTTATTATATATTATATCTCATACTTAAAATATATATATATTATATATATTACATTTATATATATTCATATAATAAATATATATTAATATGCTATAATATATAATATTAATAATAATATTAACATCATCTATATATATTATTAATATATATATATATTAATATTATTATAATATAATAATATTTATATATATATATATATATACTATATCTAAATATAATTAATATATATATATACATATAATAATTATAATATATATAATATATAAATATAATTATATTAATATATAGTATAATATATATAAATATATATTATATACTTATAATAATATTAATAACTATATATATAATTATAAATAATATTATTTCTTATTTTCAATTGAAATCATTCATACCTCTTTGATAATTTCGAATTTTCTCTACTAAAAACCACCAACAAGAATGAGAATAAGAGATATATCCTTGACATCTTTTTCTTCTCACACAAGGCGTATCATCTTCGTCGCTCAGGTCCCTCTCACACGCCACACGGCACGTGCGATGACTGACATACGCAACTCTACCTTGCGCTTGATAATGGACAGTTCATGGAAGAAATGATAGTTACTAATCGCATTTGTGCAATTGTAAGAGCTATACTTCGTGTGCAATTACAATTCTTCAGTTTAAGGATACCTCCTGCTGTACCTATAAAATATTTCTGTATCTGAACTAACAAAAATTCTCGTATCCTAGATACCACAATGGAAAATGCCGGATTGTCTCAATGTTTTCACATCACTTCCCGGCCTAAAAACGGCCTTATCACAGATCCTGTTAAGCTGGAATCCCGACTATACTGGTATTCTATCACTATTTGTTAAAAATTGCTTTAAACCCTGGCACGTCTCTTAAGGCAATAAACTGAATTTATCCGTAGACTTAGAAGGCTAAAATACACGACAACTAACATTAGGTTGTCTTGTCAGCGGAAACATTATAGATTTATAGTAGTACCCAGCACCTAGATCCCTAGGACATTTCTGGCGAACTTGTCTACGGAAATCACCCGGTGGATAGCCATACCTTGGGATTCTTCAAACTAAGAGAGGTTCAAAGCTCTTCTGTATCTAAAACGCGTTAACACAATTTCGCACCAGTTATAATCTAGAGCCTCTCAAGTGCCCCCTCTTTAGTGCTCTCTTGCTTGTTCTGGTCTACTATCACCGGCAATACATTCAAATTAAATCATTTTTCATTCTAATAACCATGGTATGACATAATACGCTTGAACGTTAAGAATAATCCACAAGAAATAAATTTCGTTAACACAATATATTCAGATTTATAGAACGAAGAACCGTCTTAGCTCCCCTACGCCTCCGGCGGTAAGATATATACACACTACTTCCGTATCTGTCTAGTGATCATAATCGGTCTCTGCGAAACGATGGAACCGAAGCGGTCTGATAACCCCTTCCTCACGATCATCTCTGCTCGGGAGACCCATGGACAGCTCGGCTGATCTAAATAGGTCAATCTTAAGCACTAAATTTAGACACTTTCAGTCTTGTTTGTACTCAGTTGGATTTCCACGTCTCTCTGTCTCACTTTCAATGATAGTGACTTTGTCTTACTCTCAATCGTCAAGTCAAAACAGAGTACTCTATAGCTGTAAAGAACAAAATTCATTTGAGGACACTACTGACTGTACCTTACTGGGATCGCGAGGTGTGGCGGCTTACTGCCGTACCTTGTCATCTCTGCGCGTTGAGCATCCGGGAAAGATTCCCACCAGACAATCTAAGGACTTTTTATTGTACATAATCCTATAGAAGACGAAACTCGGCTAGTTATTTTCTAGAAACACCGTTTCGTTTTCCACCGATCAGCTATAAGGACATTACTCTTTCTGCCGCAGCTCGCAATCCAGGAAAATTGTGACTGACGATCTCTCCTTTCCGTTCACTAGTGCACTACTTGGTGCATTTCGTTTCTCGCCTAAAAAGATCTGAGTTTTATTATTAGTTTAGTAGAGATCTGACACATTAAACTTGTTTCGGACCCTCGCAGGATTCCGTGACCTTTACGGGCTCTGCTGAGACTATCGGTCTTCGCTAGCTATTTCGAGGTCTCTTTCCTAGTTGTCGGCATTTCGCAGCTTATCCTTCTTTGTACTAAGTGCTTTCTGCACATCTCATGATGTAGATTACAAACTTGTTCTCTGCCTTACTAACATCAGCCGTTTCTTCTCTTCAACTCAAATTACTATTCTTTTGCCTATAAATGATAAAAAATATTTTTTCGCAAAAATTATCTCGGCTCTGACTGTGGTTTCGACTCCGGCTCCGAAGTCCCAATCCGATTTAAAGGTGATGCACTAGTTTGAAAATTGTTCAGGGCGAAGAGCTGCTGCTGAAACTTAAAATTATTCTCATGTGCTTCCTGAGAGAGAAATCGATGTTGAAAGTCTCATGACCGAAAAATTCTATAATTACACTTTCCCAAAGGATAAAAGTGCCTCCGAATAATCTGATCGGGATTCCGAACCCTGACTAAGAGATTTCTGAAAACTTACTCTTGATAATTTGTTAAACAGATACGTTTTTGTGGTCCATATAAATCTTTTCAACACACTAAAAACTAAGATATTTCGTTGAAAAAGAAAATTCATATACCGCAACTCTCCACGTTGGCTCCGGCTCCGACTCCGACCCTTCTCCATCTCCGTGTCTTCCTCCACTCCCCAGCCTCCGGCTCGCTACTTCAGCCTCCGTACTATTCACTTTCAGGACTCCGGATCTGCACTAAGGTTCCCCTGTGAACTCTATTATGCAATATTTGAATTTCAGAAGGACTTACTTCTTCTGGTAATCTAAAGTTTTCTTTTATAAATAGTCTCATATTACCAATATAATTTCATAGTCCAACAGTTGATCCGGCTCGGAATCATTTCTGGCTCGTGCATCCGGCTTCCGGCTCCGGCTCCAGAGCTCCGGCTCCGGCTCCGTGCTCCGGATTCGACTCAAGAGGTTCTTAGAACACTATTTTGAGAAAAATTGTATCCGGAACTTCTCTACACGTCTTTCTATCCACCATAAAACTTCATAATTCACTCCCTAAAAAACAATATTTTTTTCACAAAAAAATCATATAGTTATAATCCTGGCTCCTACTAAACCTCCATCATACGACTACTTCAATATAACCCATTCCGACTATTCGAATCACGAGGCTCCGGCTCGCAACTTATCTCAAAATGTACGCCGACGGAGTCACACGCATTTTAAGGTTATTCTGCACTATTATTGAAATTCAAATTCAGAGACAGGCTTCTGGCAATAAAAATAATTTTCATATCTAGAAAATTATTTCTTGAAAAAAATTTAATATAACCCAGGATCGTCTTCCGTAATGCCGCGGATACCGGTTTTCGGAATGAAACCAGGACCTTGACTAAAGGTTTTTTCCCTGCACATAGTATTGTAAAAATGATATCAGTGATGTCTATGTCCTGGGCATTCACAATTTTTCCCACTAAAAAAAATATTTTTTGAGAGAGAAAAACATTCAATCAAGAAAACCGCAGGTTCCGGTTCGCGGCCTCCGGCTCCGGCTCCGGTTCCGGTTCCGGCTCCGGCTCCGACTTTATTTCCATTTCAGACAAAGATTAATCGATCAGAACTTATTTTGAAAATTGTACTAAATCATCGACTTTCTGGCCAATAAATTTTTCATCCGAAATACAAAATACTTTTTCATAATATAATATTATATACATATTGCCACTCCTCGGCTCTAGACATTCTGCCTGCCGGCTCTCGATACTTTTCTTTCTTTCCTCCAATTGCCCTCTCCCACACACCCAGATTATTCTTTCAGTGGAATCTGGAATTTCCGACTAAAGAATTCAAAAGGATTTCGCCAATATTGTTCAGCATATTCTCCTTTACGTAGAAAGATGATATTAGTTCTCAGAAC
>JABUQX010055808.1:25000-30000 GCA_015478945.1 Trachelipus rathkii
GTTTAAATATTTTAGGGTATATGTTGATGTGAAAAGGGAATGGATGATGCAGAGTGTAGTAGGAAAGTTGTGAATGGCAGGAATCTAGCTTGTGCAATTAAATCGTTGGTGAATGTAAAGGGACTAAGTCTTGAATGCGCTAGGGTCTTACATGAGGGTATGTTGTTACCTGTGTTATTTGTATGTAGGTAAGAACTATGGTCTGGAATAAGTATGGATAAACAGTTACAGTCTTTTCAAATGCAACTGTGGGAAATGAGGTTCTATATAATTTAAAGTGTTCACGCTCGAAAAGTTGAGCTGATAGTAAATGATCACTAAACGAAAACCTCTCCTTAGACTGAGATATTATTATGTCACACACTTTATACGCAGCAGCTTTTTTAATTTCGTAGTAATTGGAAGCATTTAACGATCTTCTTCTCTTCACCTCACAAACATCATACGTTCCCTCAATTTCTTCCATTATGGTGGTCATACTGTTTCTAATCTTTCCTAATTCTAATTGTAGTTCACTCACAGCTTGTTTTATGAGAATTACGTCTGCATTTCTTGATTGAATTTTATTATAGAAACAATCTACGTGCGGCATTATATGGCGGAAAACAGTGAGCCAAAATACAAAAGTAGGATCAGTCAATAACCTTTGCAAACCTCCTGCTTGATCTCGTGTTCCTGGTTGTTTGCTTTCATTTCGAATTTTTTCAAAGCACTCTAACAATAGCTCTCTATGTTCAAAAACCATGTTTACAGTTCGGATGTTAAAATTCCATCTTGTTTTAACAGTTTTTGGCAACCGTTTCCCAATAATTTCATCTAATACAGAGCATCTCTGAGGAGATTGTGAAAAAAAGGTTGGAATTAGTGACATATTTCTAAAGAATTCTCCAACTTCTGGAATTTGAGAAACTGACTGAGTCATTATCAAATTAATTTGATGCGCATAACAGTGTACATAATGTGCATTTGGATAAACGTCTTTTATAAATACGTTTACACCACTGACGTGTCCACTCATAACTGCGGCACCATCATAACTTTGAGCAATCAATTTTTCTGGACAGTTCGGTAAAATGGATTTTAATTGATCAGAAATAACGCTAGCTATTGATTCTGCCCTGTGAGAAGCTGGGTTAAAAAGTCCCCAAAATCTTTCTTTTATATTCCCGTCATATTCATAGCGCAAAATGAGAGCTAATTGAAATTCGTTTGATATATCAGAGGTTTCATCTGCGATTATGCCTATAAAGCTAGCTTGTGAAATCTCTTTTAATATGTGCATCCTACATATTTCCCAAGAGCAAGAAAGTAAATCATTTTGTATAGTCATTGAAGTTCCTTTGAAAACGTTAGAACTTTTTAAGTGATCTCTTAAAGTTGGATCTAATTCAGCACTGTATTCTATTAAGGATTTAAAAACACCAGGATTCATAGAATCAGAACTTTCGTCATGACCCCTTAAGGGGAGTTCAAGATTTGCACAAAATTTGATGGCTTTGATAATTCTTAGTAAAATGTATCTATTTTTAGTAACTTGCTGATTGTGGCATTCAATCGCTTGTTTGTAAGCAGAATCAATATTTTCTTTTATATTTACTTTTCCTAATACTGCTAAATTAGCCTCATTGTTTATATGACTTACAGAAGCTTCATGTTTACCTATTTTGACTGATAGATGGGCTAAATCAGTCACTCCAATTCTAGCCCAAGAATCATCTCCTTCAAATAGCAAACATGGGAAGCAAAATAGAGCATTTTTCTCTGAGGAGCCGCAGAGCCATTTGTGTCTCTTATATAAATCCACGTTAAATTTTCGAGAGTACGGTTTTTTGCTCTTGTATGATGTCTGAGTTAATTTTATATTTGGCATAGGCCTACCAAGCTCTTTTATATTTAATTTTTCTTCAAGAGAAAATCTTGAAAACTTATTATTTAATATATTTAATACACTATTCATTTTGAAATTATTATACTAACATGTAAAAAATATATAAAACAATTAAAAACTCAAACACAAACTCACTCCAAATGATTGCACGTTAACTGACATAAAAAATAAATTATTATGGGATTCGATGTGTGGCTACTATGAAATCAATGTTAAAATTAACAAGACATATTATATGATATAATAATATATATATATATATTAGTTAGTATATATATATATATATATATATATATATATAGATTATTAATAGCTACTATATATTATATATATATATATATATATATATATATATATATATATGGTCAGCCTCTAGAAGAGCCACAATCCATATCTCAAAAACTACAACAGCTACCAGGAAAAGGAAAACATTGCTGGAATGCTGGTCCAATTTTAGTGCGGAAAATGCAAAAAAAAAAAAAAAAAAAAAAAAATTATATCTCAAAAAATACAATATAGCCTAAAGCAAAAAGAATACATTTTTGGAATCCTCGTAAAATTTTGGATGAGAAAAATGTAAAAAAAATAAAAAAATAAAAAAAATTATGTTAATAATTACAGTAATATGATTAGAGGGCCTTTTAGAGACCTTTTATTGGTTACTCGTTAATAAATAAATAGACTTTCTATTAAATTTTGCCTTTTTTTTTTAACTAAAGATACCCCAAGGTAATACCGCAACTGAAATGGCAGGAGTCGGGGTTCTCTCGCCTCCGGGAACTACGGGGTGGACTAATTCCCCCCCTCCGGGGAGGGTCTCCGGAACCCCCGCTCTTTGGTATTTGGGTGTCGCGGGGGTTCCTCCGCCCCTCCCCTACGGGGTATGGAAAACGTCCCCCCCTGTGTTCCCCGTCGGCTCGAGCCCTAAATTGCCGTGTAATACCTTTAAAATAATAATATACTATATAGTACACTTTAAAAATTAACCCGCCAAAAAAATAGCAATTTTATGTTTAAAATTTTTTTTTTTTTTAATTTTTTTTTTTTTACCATTTTCCGAACTAAAATTCTTCACTGATTACAAAAATGTATTTCATTTCCCTGTGGCTTTTGTAGTTTTCGAGATATTTTTTTTTTTTTTTTTTTTTTTTTTTTTTTTTTTTTTTTTTTTTTTTTACATTTTCCTTTCTAAATTTTACCAGGATTCTCAGCATTGTTTTTCTTTTTCCGGTAGCTGTAGTAGTTTTTTGAGATATGGATTGTGGCTCTTCTAGAGGCTGGCCTATATTATTATATATATATATATATAATATATTATATATATATATATATATATATCTATTATATATATTATATATAATATAATATATATATATATATATATATATATAATATATAATATATATATATATATAATAGTAGAAAAAAATAATAAGAACGATAAAAAAAAGAAGAATAAAAAATAAAACAGTGTACGACAAACCGATTCTCAAGACGCCGATCTTAAGACGCTCCAAAGTAAGTATTTTTTATAATCTCTTCTATATCGCTGCCAGACGTATAATTTTCACATAACTATTGGAGCTATCAGGAGCGATGAATGATTTCGCTCGCCAACTCATATTCTTATATAAATAGAATTTCAAAAACTACGTACAACTGAGACAAGTATGTTTATTCAATTTCTTCTTATTAGATGAAATTTTCTTACGTTTCTGCCTTATTACAAGAGTTTTTAAAATTTCCATTCAATTATTTATTAAAAACATGATCTTTTAATTAAGTGTTATAATTCAGAATTTATGTTTAATTAGTGAGGAGGAGCGATCGCTCCATCGCTCCTATACACGAGTCGCCACTGATATATATATATATATATATTTGTCTTTTGAGTGTAGTAGGGAAAGTGTATGGGAGAATACTAATTGAGAGGGTGAGAGACTTAACGGAAGAGAGTATGGGGGAAGAACAAGGAGGATTTAGGGTGGGAAGGGGGTGTGTGGATCAAGTATTCACAATGAAGATGCTTGTGGAGAAAGGTATAGAAAAGAAAGGGAAAATGTATGGGTGTTTTTTAGATCTGGAGAAAGCATATGATAGAGTGAAGAGGGGGGAATTATGGAGGGTGCTGGAAGAATTTGGAATAGGGGGTAAATTAGGTAAAGGTATTAGGGCCTTTTATAGGAATAGTAGAATGTGTGTGAGAGTATTAGGAGGGGAGAGTGAGATGTTTGGAGTAGAGAGAGGGTTGAGGCAGGGATGTGTAATGTCACCGTGGCTTTTCAATTTATTTATGGAGAGTGTCTGTAGAGGAATGATGAGGGAGGGGAGAGGGGTGGAATTGATGGATAGGGGTGATAAATGGGAAGTGAACATGATACTGTTTGCGGATGATACTGCCTTAGTGGCGAAGAATTCAGAAGGTCTGAAGTATTTGGTGAAGGAGTTTGAGAGAGTGTGTGGGCAAAAGGGTCTTAAGATAAATCCAGGTAAGAGTAAAGTGTTAGTGTTTGAGGAGGAGGAAACAGATGAGGGGATGGGGTTAGAGATTAGAGTAGGAGGTGTAGTATTAGAAGAAGTAAAGGTTTTCAGATATTTAGGGATGGATTTGGGTAAGGAAGGAGGGATGAAGGAAGAGATAGATCACAGAGTAGGAGAGGGAACGAGAGCATTGAGTGGTCTGAGGGAATTATGGAAAGAGGGGGATTTATCACTTAATCTTAAGATAAGTATGTTTGAAAAAATTTGTGTTCCAGCGGTACTATATGGGTGTGAAACATGGGGGTTAAATGCTAGGTCCAAGAAGAAGTTGGAAGTGTTTGAGACGAAAGGCTTGAACAATGCTGTCGTGGGGTTAGTGAAAAGAGAGAGGATTAGGCATAGGGTGATAAGAGAGAGATGTGATTGGAGAATGGTTTGGTGGAGAGGCGGAGAAGTGAATGTTAAGATGGGTTTGGACACTGAGAGATGGAGGAACAGAGTTGTTAAGGTAAGAGTTGGGAGGTGCGGAGGGGATAGGAAAGGAGAGGAAGGGGGGAGACCAAGAGAAGCTGGATGGTGGAATAAAAGGAAATGCTGGAAGAGAGAGGGATGAGGGGTAGGAAGGTAGGTG
>JABUQX010055809.1:0-12500 GCA_015478945.1 Trachelipus rathkii
GTTAGGTGGAAATGTGGTGTTTGTAGTGTGTGTGGTGAGCTGGATAGGATATGTGATGTTAGTGATAGAATGCGTAGTGAAGGCGTGAGAAGCAGGGGATAAGTGGAGATGGAGAGAGAGGAGAGAGTATGAGAGAGAGAGGAGAGAGAGAGAGAGAGAGAATTTAATGCCTTAAGTATTAATTACTGGTAAATTATTAATTATTATTACATTCCATGGGGTCATTCTTCTTGCATTGATCCGCTACCCGACAACCGCTGATAAAAGTGGTTCCTATTACGGGACACGTGCGTATGAAGATTCGTGGTGTATGTACGCCTTGAATGGGAATGAGATTGGGAATGGGGAATCGATAGGATCAGTAAAGAAAGAAGCATCGGCCACATCCATAGATACGAATTGATATAAACCAGTTTTTCATTCAATTCCGCTGTTAAGATTATATAGTAGTAGTATAGTATATATATAGTATATATAGTAAGCGGCTATATGGTATATTTGAGGATATAATAAGTATATATACGTAAATAGTATACTGTATAATGATATAGAAGGTGTACTATTATCTATGATAGTATATAATTACTTGATAGTAATAAGTATATAAGTAGTTATATGTAAGTATATGATATAGCCGTGGTATAGTCAGTGGCGCGTAAGTTTAGGGATAGGAGGCTGATTAATGCTAGGTGGCCTTTCTTTATTTTTAAGAACGATTAATAATTTTTTTTTAAGAAAAAAACATAAGAATATATAGAAATTTGTTATATAATAAGATTACCTAAAGAAAATGTAAAACTCAAAATCTTAAGAGATATAAACAAAAATGAGGCTATGTCTATGGCTTTGGCCATGAATATGCTACTGCATAATCGTTACATACTCTAAGGTACGCGTGTCTGCAATAGCATAAAACTATTTCCTATGTTTGAAGGTGAAGATATAGGACGAGTGCGCGAGGCCTGAAACATCCGTGTTTGGGCGATTGTTGCCAAGAGTATATCCGGGTATTGGTTTAGAAAATTTCCTTTGGAACCCCGTTATTTCGCTGCAATTTTAATTAATCTCATTATTTAAATAAATAATAAATAAGAGCTAAATAAAAACTGTGTAAAGAATTAGAAAATAAGAACGCCTGGTGGGTATTTCATGGAGTGTAAAGTTATGTATGTTGTATTACCAAACTGCATTATTCAAGATATATTGCGCGAGTGGGCTTGCTTGACTTGATGGTGAAACAATACAAAGCAACGCAAACACTGTTTTTTTTCTCATGATCACATGCTCTGTCATCGTCCAAATATTGCAAGAATCTAAATTGTAAAATTATAAGTTGCAAATATAATATTATAATAGTAATAATAATGATAATAGATAATGATTCAATGAATATGAATAATGTGAATAAGTATACATAATAAGTAATTAATAATAATAATAGATAAATAATAACAATATAAAATGACCAACAATAAATAACACCAGACACAACTAACAACGACAACACAACACAACACAACACAACAACACAACATCGCCAGCAACAACGAACAAGACAAGAATACACAACACGACAACCAAAAAAGCAACAACACAAAACAACAACAACAAACACAACAACAACAACAACAACAACAGACAACAATAACAACAACAAAATAACAACAACAACACAACAACAACAAATAATCAAAAACGCAAATAACAAACAACCACAATAAGTAATATATAAAATATAATATATATAATAATAATATAATAAATAATAATATTAATACAATAATGAATAATAATAATAAGTAATAATAAATAATAATATAATAGAATAATAATAATAATGTTTAAGGTAATAAGATTATAAAATATGATAGCACATAGTAGGTAAAGCAACAAAGGCAAGTTGACAAAACTAGGCTATAGAAGAGTAAAGCAAGTAAGATTATCATAAAGCTTCCGAGTAGGAGACAAATGTCTGTTAATTTCAAAAAAGGTAAATGGAAGGTAAGATGTAAAAACACGATAAGGTAAATTTGCATTGGTAAAAAATGTTAAATAAGGTAAAGGTGCAATACGTAAAGTAAGGTAAAGGGGCATTGGTAAAGTACGTTAAATAAGGTAAAGGTGAAACACATAAAGAAAGGTAAACGTAAAGAAAGTAGAGTAAAATTAAATTACTTTATTTAGTAGAATAAGTTAAAGTCAAATTACGTAAAGTAAAATAAAGGTAAAGTACTGAGAAGACAGAAAACATAAAAGAAAAGAATCATAATCGGACTTTCAGGAAACACTTTTAACGTAAGAGGGAGAACGAGATTAATATTTTATATCCTATATA
This sequence comes from Trachelipus rathkii, assembly GCA_015478945.1. Taxonomy (NCBI): domain Eukaryota; kingdom Metazoa; phylum Arthropoda; class Malacostraca; order Isopoda; family Trachelipodidae; genus Trachelipus; species Trachelipus rathkii. The sequence goes on from JABUQX010055809.1 coordinate 2,336, forward strand.
TCCGTGGCGTAGTGGTGAATTGATTGACAAGCGCGTTTGAAGACACTGACTTGGTATGTCATAAGGATCGTAGGAAGAAACTTTCTAAAAAGGTTCCAGCCTTCGATTTGGGCAATGCCAGTGACGTGTGATCTTGCTTTTTAAAAATGAAATAAAATAAGGTCCAACCCTAGAAACGAAATTCAATAGATACTACTACTACTACTACTACTACTACTACTACTACTACTACTACTACTACTACTACTACACTAACTACTACTACTACAACTACTTCAATTACCACACACGTACTTACTGCTACAAACTTCTAAACTACTACTGACTGCTACTATACTTAGTACTCCGACTATACTACTTACTCTACTAATACTACTACTGCTACTACTGACTACTACTACTACTCTACTGCTACTAAACGCAAAACGTGACTACTACTACTACTACTCGACTACTAATATAATAATAATAATATAGGAAATAATAATAATATAATAATAATAATATAATAAATATATATAATAAGAAAATAATAATGAATAATGAATAATAATAAATAATCATAATAATAATAATGAATAATTATAGTAATAATAATAATAATATAATACAGTAATATAATAATAATAAATATAATATATAAGTAATTAATAATGAAAATAGCAACAACACAACACAACAACAACAACAAAAACTACACAACACAACAACAGCAACAACAACAACAACAACCACAACAAACAAAACAACAACAACACACAACAACAACAACAAAAACAAAACAAAAATAAAATATAATAATAATAATGAATGAATAATAATACTAATAATAAATAATAATAAAATAATAATATAATAAATAATAATAATATAATCATATATAATAATAATAATCAGATAATAATAATCAATAATAATAATAATAATAATAATAATATAATATAAATAATAACAATAATAATAATAATTGGAATTGGAATTGGAATTGGAACTTTATTCAGAAAATTACAATATACATTATTAAGTTTTAACATTATTAACATATTTAGTTGTAGTAATACTAAATTAATGGTATACAATTTTCTGAAAGGGTTACTTAATTGCAACACATATTGTGTCCTATGAGCCCAAATAATGAAATCTGATTAAATTTAAGTAATTGGAAGAGCAATCATTGACCAGAATGTTGACAACATGAATATTAATCAAATAGAATACATAATATTAACAAAATAATAAGAATCAGTGTAATAATAATAAAATATAAATATTTATAAATATAATAGGGACAAGTTTAACAATGATGAATAAGTAATTTCTATAATATTTCTATAATATAATAATAATAATAATAAAATAATAATAATAATAAATAATAATAATAATAATAATAATAATAATAATTATAATATAATAATAATAATAATTAATAATAATAGAATAGATAATAAAAAATAATATATAATATAATAATAATGAAAATAATAATATTAATAATAATAATAAAATAATAATAATAATAATATAATAATGAATAATAATAATAATAATATAATAATAATAATATAATAATAATAATAATAATAAGTAATAATAATAGATAATAATAATAATATTAAACAGTCCTAGTTAATTATATTTATAGTCAATTGTAATTAGCATATGATTAATAATAATGATAATATTTGTTATAAATATAATAATAATAATAATAATATAATAATAATAATATTATAATAATAATAATATAATAATAATAATAATAATAATAATAATCATAATTAATAATAATAATAATAATAAATATAATAATAATAATAATAATAATAATAATAATAATAATAATAATAATAATATATATATAATAATAATAATAATAATAATAATAATAATAATAATAACAATAGTACAGAGTACATTCAAATAACAATCTTAAAAAATTAAGATTCTAGTATGAATTAGATAATTTAATACATAATAGATAATAATAATAATAATATAATAATAATAATACTATAATAATAATATATAATAAATAATAAAATGATGATAATGATATAATGAATAATAATATTATTATTAATAATAATATAAATAATAATATAATAATAATAATATAATAATAATAATAATAATATAAATAAATAATAAAAGAATAATGAATAACAATGATAATACTTCTACTATCACACAAATAAAGCTTCATAATATTTAAATAAAATAGTACTAATGCAACAATAAAAATCAGACCCAACCTGTAATTTTTTCCTATTATTAATAATAATAATAATAATATAATAATAATAAGAATAATAATATAATAATAAAAATAATAATAAATAATAATAATAATAATAATATAGTAATAATAATTATAATAATTATAATAATAAAACAACTACGACAAATACCAACAATATCAATCACAATCACAATTACAATCATAATTACAACAAAATTACAACTAAAAATTACAATAATTTCAAAATAATTATATTAGCTAGCAATCATTTTTACAACAATAGAAATAATAATGACAGGAAGCATATTAATAAGTTATAATAATAGTAATAAAAGCAATAATTAATAATAATAATAATAATATAATAATAATATAATAATAATAATAATAATAATAATTAATAATAATATAATAATAATAATAATAATAATAAAATAATAATAATAATAATAATAATTATAATAATAATAATAATATAATAATAATAATAATAATGAATAATAATATATAATAATAACTTATATAATATAATAATGAATATAATAATAATTAATAATAATAATAATAATAATAATAATATAAAATAATATGAATAGGCCTATTGATTTTACGTAGGTTTAATCCCTGGGTTAGTTATTTATTAATATTTATTAGATAATATGTTTTTTAATTTTTTAGTAAAGGATTTGGTAGAGTTTTTCCGGTTTTGGATGTCTTGTGGCATTGAGTTGAAAGTTTTAGCTGCTTTGTAGCTGACACTTTGAGTGGCTTTTTTTTAGTCTACAGAAGGAGGTTTATGTAAGTATCATTTCTTAGGTTTATTTGATTTGCTACGCGCCTTGCTTGTTTTGAATGAAAATTTGCTTTAGCAAGAAGTCACATGCATTGTTATGGATAATTTTTTGTATCTCTTTCAGGAGTGATATATTTAGCAAGTCTTTAAACTGCAATATCTTTAGGTTTTTTGAATAATAGTTGTGTATGGCTGTAAAAGTCTCTTGTATTGCTAATGAGGCAAATAAATCACTTTTGGGTTACAATTACAGGAAGGATTACTGAGTTACTTGTGGTACCGTAGATAGGAAGACAAGTAAAGTAAGTTAGGGTGTATTAGTGAATAGTATAGATTTTCTCAAGAATGTAAAGACGTACAAAATTTTAATTTTATTAACATTAGCATGTATCTTGACAGTCTGCTAACTAGGTTGTTTAATATGTTCTTAAAATGTCAGTTTATCATCGTTGTTAATCCAAGTATTATTAGCATTTGCAGCCCTAATTAGTTTCTACATTATTACATTTTCATATTTAACATCGTTAATTGTTTGTTGCTAAAAAATTATGTAAGATGTCTTTTATTTAAATTTTAAAGAATAACTTATTACATCTATCCATTTCATTATTTTTGTTATGTGTCTGTGCTTTACGGGATAGAGACTCGGCATCTTTGTTCATTTATTAAAATGAGTAGGTATCGTTCAAGCGAAAAGAGACTGAAAAAGGCGGCATTAGAGACTTATAATCAGATCATTGTAATAGAGTAAATAAAACGGTCCAGAATTGAGCCTGGGGTACGCCGATTGTGTTTGAAGTGTGGCTGAATTGGTTTCATTTAGTTTTACGTATTGAGATCTCTCCTTTAAAGTAGGCTTTAACCATTGTGGTTGTCCTGTAAAGCCATTTGTTCATTTTACCTAGTAGTATGTGCATGCATCAATCTAGTCGAAAGCTTTGGGAAGATCTAATAATAATATGCAGGGGGAGTCTTTTTTTCTATATTTCTGTACAGTTTTTCGGTTAAGCAATGAGGGGCATAGCAGTTGACGTCCTTTTCTAAATCCAAATTGTGAATCATTAAGAAATATTGTTTGATATGAATATTCTGTTAACTGATGAAAACGTATTTCTCAATATTTTTACTAAAATCGTAGTTTGTGATAGTAGCTATTGTCTGTATTTTTTGCTAGGCAAGGTCTCTTTTAGGATATAGGGATCACTTTTGCTGTTTTGAATATATTTTGGGAAATTCCTGTCAAAAAATGATTCATTGAACAAGGTGGCTATTATGTCGGCTGAGAGTTTGAGGATATGATTTGGGGATAGAATGAACATCACATTTTTTTGTTTTTAATCGGCGATTACCCTTTTTTTACCTCCGGACGGTGATGGAAATAAAGGAAAAATGAGACTCTTAGTCTGGGAGAAAAGTTTAATATGATGTTTGACTAGGCGTTTTGAATGGGCCAGGCCTTTGATTATGGGGGCCAGGCCATTTGAGTACTCAGAATTATGGGATGAGAAAACCGGTGCTTTAAAAAAACTACGCTTGAAGCGTTTTTTTTTGGACGTGGATGGTCTATGTGGTTAGAGCATCCTTAGTTGTTCGTCTGCGGACGCGTAAGTCTGTTGAATCCCCGCTGGGATGGGAGAGTAAATTCTGTAATCATTCATGTTTAATAATATAATTAATAATAATATAATATAATAATAATAATAATAACTAATATGAAATATAATAATAATAATAATAAATAAAATAATAATAATATAATATGAATAATAATAATAGAAATAATAAATTAATAATAATAATAATAATAAAATTATATAAAAAAGTAATAATATATAATAATAATAATAATAATAAATAATAATAATAATAATAATAATATAATAATAATAATAATAATAATAATATATAATAATAATAATAATAATAATAATAATAATAATAATAATAATAATAATAATAATAATAATAATAATAATAATAATAATAATAATAATAATAATAATAATAATAATAATAATAATATAATAATAATAATAATAATATAATCATAATCATAATAATAATTATAATATATATGATTTTGATGCTCTTTTGAGCCTCGTGCAAGTAGTCATTTGATTGGAAGAAATTTCTTTAAAATTAGAAAATGAATAAATTACAAAATTGATTTAAGTAATAGTCCCAAGCTCTTCGTCCGTAACTTCGGATATTTCAAGGAATAATTTTTTTAATATTTAACAATTTTTGATAAAAAAAAATGTCGTGTAGACTAATAACAATAACTAAATAATAAATTATAAATTACGTCTAGAGAAAGCTTTACTTACATTGACTTTTTTGTCATTTTTAATTATTAAAGATGTTCAAAATATGGGACATTTCGTTATATTTTATGTATCATTGGGTTTATGTTTCTTAAAACGATTCCCCTAGTCGCAATTCATATAAATCATTTTTTCTTGTTATGATGGAGAAGCCTCTTTTTATGCTGTTATCCGGGATTTTTGTGGTTGTTTCTTCTTTAAATGTTTGAAATATTTTGCTCGGTTATCTTTATGTTGCGACATTCTCATGTTGAGGGTATTTGTTGTGTATCTGAATATTAAGAGGCGTTACCACCACTTCAGAGCAATGAAATGGTAAGCACAACGTTACTACTGCTCACCATCCGAAAGCGGCTTCAGAAAGTAGAGAACACCGAGCTCAGTTTCAATGGTTTATAGTAAGATCTACTTAATATAAGCTTCCTCCCGTCTTTTGCTTTAATATGCTCTTTTAAATTAACTTTAATTTGTTTGTCTTCCTCTTTTTTCTGAATGATATTTTCAGGTTTTATAATATTCTAAGAGTTATCGTTTTCGGTTTTCATTCATGGTTTGGTAATATTTTTTTAAAAAGGTGGGGGGTTTCCTAAAATAATAAGTTTTTTTTTCTCTATATTATCTGGGGGAAGTTATTGTTTAATTAAATTCTGCGTATTCTTTTAATTTCTATATCAAAAGGGTCCAATCAGACGATATCTTAAACGCTCGTGAACTAAAGTTTTTATGGTAGCAATTTTGTAGTTTAGAGGAGTGGAAAGAGTCGAAATTCAAGTATGTTCCTTCTATCTTAGATTTAACGTAAACACTTCTATCAATTTTTCCATCCTCTTTAATTTTAATATTAACATCTAAGAAATTAATGTAGTTATTTTTTGCTCTTTCAAAAGTAAATTTAAACCAGCTGAGATTTCTGATTTGGATTTGAAACTCTGAAATATGTTCTGGATCGTTAAATATTACAAAGGTGTCGACTACGTATCGAATGTAAAAGAAAGGATTGAATGGGGCGTTTTATTATTATTATTATTATTATTAATAATAATAATAATAATAATAATAATAATAATAATAAAATAATAATAATAATAATAATAATAATAATAATAATAATAATAATAATAATAATAATAATAATAATAATAATAATAATAATAATAATAATAATAAAAGTGACAATATCTATAAGATGAACAAAGGTCATGAACATATAAAATTTTATGGCCACCAATAACATGAATATAGTTTTATATCAAGGACTTTTTTTTCTTTTTCTTTTTTAATTTTATTCTTTTTGAGGGAATCTAATGAGGAAAGAGCGAGTGCTTCTATCGTAAAACAAAATGGAGAAGTATAATAAAGTAAAAGGTTTTTGCTTCTTTTTTTTTATTTCATTTAAAAAAACTTCTTGTTTTACTGCTCAAACATCTGACGGTATGAATATATCTTATATAGTTATATGCTGTGTTTTCTTATTCTCTACATACTTTTATTGATAAAAATTGTCCATGTGTTGCTCTCATGTAGCGTATATCATAAATATATATGAGGTTGATTGAAGAGTTCGAGCGACAATACAGAAGAAATTGCTAATATTTTTAAAAAAATTTATATTAAATCTTTTTTTCCTATTTAACACAATCTCGTTTATTTATACCTTCATGGAGAGAGGAGAGAGAGAGAGAGAGAGAGAGGGAGAGAGAGAGAGAGGAGAGAGAGAAGAGAGAGAGAGAGAGAGAGAGAGAGAGAGAAAAGTTAATTTAGATTTTTAAAATAGGGATTAAAGGAGGGATTCAAAATTGGGATTCAAACAGGAGGCAACAAAAGACCTAGAACGATGTCAAGGACGACTCAGGATGCCGTGGAGGTCTCAAAATTTTCCGGGTAATTTCAAGACGTTACGCAATGTTATAAGACGTAAATTTTGAGATGTCTCAGGGACATTCAAAAAAATTTCTGAGACATCTCGAAATGTTCTGGGACATCTCAAAATCTTCCGAGACATCTCAAGATATCTCACGAAGTTACAGGATAATCCGGTGCGTCTCAAAATTTATCGGAATATCATAAACACTACAGGAACATTTTAAAACAGTGTGGAACACACCCAGGATATCCCAAGATATTTCAAAGGTTTGACAACCTTAAACGTTTTAAGATATCAGGGGGTATTTTGGGATGTACCTGGACATCTTCAAATGTTCTAAGACATTTTGGGATGTTCCGCGATCATCTTAAAAATTGCAGAGTATCTCTCAAATATCCCTAGGTTATTTGAAAAAGTTGCGGACAATTTTAGATTTCCAAGAGGTTTTATGATTTTCAGGGACATTTGAGATGTACTGTACATTTTTAGGTGCCACAGGGCCTTTTAAAACTTAAAGGAACATATTTGAATATCCACAGGACATCCTAAAACGTTCCGGGATATCATATAATGGTCCGGGAACCAAAAACTTCCCGAAAGTATATTGCAGTGCTAACGCTGCAACATCCTTAAACTTTCCTTTGCAATTTGATTTGACAGAACGTCTTGGAAAATCTCTGGATATTTTTGAGATGTCCTGAAACATCCCTGCTAAAACGTCAACAGTAAAATCATACAATATGTTCCGGACATTTTAGAAAAATCCCAGGAGAGCATTTTAAAATTCTTCCAGGAAAAATCATAGGATGTGTCGGTGTTACCAATTTTGAGATCATACCATAACCATGCCGTAAAATAAAAATGTCCACGGTATGCTTTAAAATGTTCCAGGACATCTATAATGTCCTTGGACATTTTACGATGTCTCGGAAAAATTTAAGATGTTCCAAGAAAATTTGAAACTTTTCACGGTGAATTTTTAAAAATGTCACGAACATGTTTTAAAAACGTTCGGAGGGAACATGCCAAAATGGTGTTCCGGAACATTTATTTTTAGAATTTCCTTGAGACATACAAAACGTCCAAGGAACATCCTGAGATGCTTGGAAAACTTTTTAGAAGGTCTCGGATATATATATAAGATGTTGAGAGACATCTCAGGATATCCTGGGGTATTCTAAGACTCTGTAGGAAATCTCAAAAGGCCAGGGACATTTCAAAACGTTGGGAGACATTATAAAAACATCCCTGTTAGTCATCTAGAAACATTCAGATGTTCCCTGGAGAATTTATGAACTTTCGAGAACATTCTAAAGCGTATCTCGAGACATTCTAAAGCGTTCCGTGACATTTTAAAATGTCCCGCGACGTTTTAATATGTTCATTAATATCTTTAAACTTCCCGTGATATTTTAGAATGTTTTGGGATGTCATGGAACATCCTAACACATCCCGGGATATTCTCAAAGTGTCAGTGCATTTTTAAATGTTCGGTATTATTTAGCATGTCCCGGGATGTTTTAAGATGTTCCGGAACATTTTAAAATGTTCTGTAACGTGTAAGAATGTCCGGGTACATCCTATAATGTCCCAGGACAACTTATAATGCCCTAGGAAACGTCCAGGAATATAATGAGATGTCAAAGAACACTTAGAAATTTAGGAATTGCGATTACTAATTTTGCTGTTTATCCAATAAATAAGGTATTTTCTAGGCAAAAATAATTTAGAGAGATATCCTAATATTATTTAGATTACTTTTTTGTACGTCTTACAAAAAAAAAAGATGTATCTCACTTAAACATAATTACTCTAAAGATTTAATTTGATCAGATGACCAGAAATTTTTTTTTCCAGTAAAAACTTTTATGAAAACCATGCAGTTGAGAGAAAAATTAAAGAAAACTTTGCCAATTTTAAATTCATGACATTGGCGTACTATCTACTTAATATGTACTAACTACAACTGCAGGTGTGATTGAGATGTTAATGTAGGTATCGGCGAATTATCACCACAAATATTTAACCATCTAGATCTTTCTAGATCTTATTAAAGAATCTTGTCACCCAGAATGTCCAAGTATTCACCGACAATAACTTGACCAACATTGATCGAACTTTCTCGTCAAAAACATGATTGCTTGAAAGTTTTCATTAGTCAAAGATTTCTTGACTTTCAGGATGGGTCAACGGTAAATCATCAGTTAAGTTGATTTTCAGTCACAACAAGAAGCGAATCAGGATGTTGTAATTAATCGGAATAAATTTTTCGAAAATGAAAAGTAATCTAAATGAATGACTTTAAAGGAAAACATTGCTCTAAGTTGTGATTTTGCCGGAGCCGGGAGCCGGGAGCCGGGAGCCGGGAGCCGGGAGCCGGGAGCCGGGAGCCGGGAGCCGGGAGCCGGGAGCCGGTAGGCGGGAGCTGGGAGCTGGCGGAGCCGGGAGCCGTGAGCCGCGGGAGCCGTGAGCCGGGAGCCGGGATGCCGGAGCAGGGAGCAGGGGCCCGGGAGCCGAGAGCCGGGAGACCCGGGGAACCGGAGAGCCGGGAAGCCGGAAAAGGCGGGAGGCTGGGAGCGAGCCGTGATGAACCGGGAGCCGTTGAGCCGTGATGAGCCGGAGAACCGGGAGCCGGGAGCGGAGCCGGGAAGCCGGTCGAGTTGGTGATTGCCCTTGGAGTCGTAATTGTTTTGAATGTAGTTTATAGAAGAAACAAGAAAAATACTTTTCTAAAATAGAAAATAATTTCATACATACATGTATTTTTTTTTTAAGGAAAGTACGCACCTCAAAGGCACATTCCTAATCCAGGAGGGGAACTTCTCTAGGTAATTGCAACCTACGATCCTAACGACTGATCCAATCAGTGTCCTTTGTCTATGTGAAAAAAATGAAGAAATGGTCTGGAGCTGGAAGCTGGGATGGGCGCTACTAGATATTTT
>JABUQX010055809.1:22500-27500 GCA_015478945.1 Trachelipus rathkii
AAAAGTTAATTTAGATTTTAAAAATAGAGATTAAAGGAGGAATTCAAAGAGGAGGCAATAAAAGAACTTGAACGATGCCGTGGAGGTCTCAAAATTTTCGGGTAATTTCAAGACGTTACGTAATGTTATAAGACGTAAATTTTTAGATGTCCAGGGACATTCAAAAAACTTTCAGAGACATCTCGAAATGTTCTGGGACATCTCAAAATCTTCCGAAAAATCTCGAGATATCTCGCGATGTTACAGGATGTCCGGCTTCTTCTCAAAATTTATGAGGATATCTGAAAATATATCAGAAGATCATAAACAGTGCAGGAACATTTTTAAACAGTTTGGAACACGTGGACAGTCAAGGAGAATTTAAAAAAATGTCTCATAACATTATACATTTTTATGATGTCCAAGGAAGAAATGTGGGGAAAAATCTCAATACGTCGAATGAAGTCTCAGGATATCCCAAGGTCTCAAAATGTTATTTGACAACCTTAAACGTTTTAAATATCAGGGGATATTTTGGGATGTACGTGGATATCTTAGAATATTCTAAGACATTTTGGGATGTTTTGCAAGATCTTACAAATTGCAGAGACATCTCAAAATATCCCTGGTTATCTAATAAAGTTCCGAAAGTTTTCTGATGTCCCGGGACATTTTGAGATCTCCAAGACGTTTTAGGTTTTCCGGGACATTTGAAATGAACTTCGGCGTTTTAAGTTGTCACAAGATCTTTAAAAACGTAAAGGAACGCATTTAAATATCCACGGGACATCCTAAAACGTTCCGGGATATCATAAAATGTCTCGGGAGATCCAAAAACTTCCCGAAATATATTAAATGTGACTGGACATCCTTAAGCTTTCCTTTACACTTTGATTTCCAAGAACGTTTTTTAATATCTCTGGATATTTTGAGATGTCCCGAAACATCCTAAAACGTCACAGAAAATATCAATATGTTTTAAAATATCCCAGGACATTTTAAATTCTCCAGCAATATATTCGGACGTCTCGGTAAACTTTTAGATATCCCATAGCATTCTAAAAATTTTCGGCATGCTTTAGAATATTCCGGGACATCTATGATATCTTTGGACATTTTACGATTTCTCCGAAAATTTTAAAATGTTTCAGAACATTTTGAAACTTTCCGGAACATTTTAAAATGTCACGGAACATTTAAAAACGTCGGGGGACATACCAAAATGTCCTGGAACATTATAGAATGTCTTGAGACATAACAAAACGTCCCGGAACATCCTGAGATACTTGGGGACTTTTTAGAATGTCTCGGGACGTTTTAAGATGTTGAGGACCATCTCAGGATATCTTGGGGCATTCTAATGTTCTGTAGGATTTCTCAAAGGTCCCGGGACATTTCAGAACGTTCGGAGACATTCTAAAACATCCCTAGACATCCTAGAAACATTTCAGGATGTCCCTGGAGAATTTATGATATCTCGAGACATTCTAAAGCGTTCCGTGACATTTTAAAATGTCCCGCGACGTTTTAACATGTTTATTAATATATTTAAACTTTCCGAGATATTTTAGAGTTTTGGAATATCATGCAACATCCTAACACATCTCGGAATATTCTTCAAAGTGTCGGTGCATTTTTAAATGTTCTGTACCCTTTAGGATGTCCCGTGACGTTTTAAGATGTTAAGGATTATTTTAAAATGTTTTGGAAATAAGAATTGAGTCGCGATACAGGATTATCGGTAAGATTTTCTAGTCGGATAACAGATAACTATTGGAAACCGTTATCGCGATTAAATACTAGCGATATTTATCGCGATAACGCACCTTCGCCTTCCTGGTATCACAATAAACTTATTAGAATGCTTATTGGTGGTTGGCATTGAACCGTTAGTGATATGTTTTGTCATTTGTAGTGAGTTGGCGTAACATATTATGTTGCCTTTTGTTTAGTAAAATTGACAGACATTGGGTGCGATGAAAGGTGTTATGTTTGCATGGGCATATTGTTTAGTGATTGGCTCAGTTGGCTTTCGTCGATTTAGGTCCCCGATTGTTCTGGCTTCTAACTGTTTTTTTTGTTTCTATTCTATCGGAGGTTATACTACGCGAACTTTGATATAAATAGGTGACTTTACTAATTTGACAACGTAATGAAAGTGCAAAAAAGAAATAAAGACAATAACCTTAGTTATTTAACGGCTGTTCGAAAATATCAGTCGGTTAGATTGTTCATTGCTTGTTCCTATCCATATGAAGTACATACACGTTAGAAACTTTATGGCACGTCGAATGAGCCACAGAAGCTAATTTATGATGCCAAGGCGGAACTACTATTTAATAGCAAGAAACGACAAGATTTTCCAAGACAAAAAATGGGCAAAACTCTTCACGACTGGGCGAAATAAGTTTGGTGGACAATTTGCGAATGCATTTCAATATTCTAATAAATTCATTTTTAAAGCATTGTTGAAGGTTAAGAGGAGCTTGAATGGGATCAATGATATTTAACCTTTTTTTGTAAAAAAATATAATAAAATAAGATCTGTCTTCGAAGTCTGTAAACAAATAGCAAATTGTGTTATACAGTTTATTTATTTTATTTTAAGCTTTATTCGCAAACACTACTCTTCCATTATGTATTTACATTGCATTCTCCATAATTATGACAGCAACTGCTCTTAATCCTGTTGAAAATGTGATATTTGTTTTTGAAAGATTTTCAAAGAAAACACGCAATGAAGACATTTTTGATATAAAATCCAAAAATTTCAAACCAGAACTACTTCTGATAATGAAGAAACGATAATGCCTCTTGTGAGAATCAATATTATAAATGAAAAAAATATTGGGCAACTTATAAATTTATTTTCTTGATGATTTTTTCAAAACAGTAGGGGGGCGGAGAGAGCAAGTTCCTACAATCCATAGATGCATAGCTTAGCTATTCTTTGTAAGTTTATCTCTATTCCGGTCGATATCTATTTCAAAATTTTACGAATTTGTATAGATTAAATTTGATCTGTTTCAGTCTCAAATTTACATTGTTGAGGATTTTGAGATGAACTCCAAAAAAGAATTTTCTCCACTCTGGAAAGACTCAAAGCATACTATTTCATTGCTACAGGAGAAGGAAAAGCCTAACAGTAACTTGGCTTTAATAATTTCATGTCATATTCACACAATTTAAAAGAAGGAAGATATCAATCATTTTGCTTTGTTAAGAGATCATAATTAAGAATTTTTTATATGAAAAAAATTATTATTGATTTATCATTTTTATTTTCAAATTTACTAATTAATCTTACATTATTTTATTCCCTTTATTGAAGTTATATATACTTATTATATATAATATATAGGTATATATATATACTATTATATTAGTATATAATATATATTATAGTATATATGATATATATATTTATATATATAACTTATAGTATTTACTATATATAGTATAATATATATATATACTATATATATTATTATTAGTATATATATAATATATATATATATATAATAATACATACCATATCTATATATATATAATATAGTATATATATATATATATATAGTATATAGTATATATTATCTGATATATCATATATTAGAGTATCATTATATTATTATATTATATATAATATATATATACTATATATTATATTTATATATATATATATATGGCAAGATCGCAATATTTAGGGTGGGGCTGACCCCATTTTTCACCCACCACCTAAATGGGACATCAAATTCGAATTATCAGCCTGATTTTGACTATATTTTCACAAAATGTAGCTTTGTTTTGGCCATCTAGCAACGTTGTTTCGGTGTTTTTGATTTTTGTGTGTGTATGTCAATTCAAGAATTTTCTGTGTATGGTGAATCCTTGTTTTTTTTGAACATTCTTCGTATCAACTTCAGATTTTTTTCCGAAATAACTTTCAAACTTTGAAAAATAGCATAGATAAGGTCCTTATGCCTAAGATGTGACATGAATGTACTTTTTCGATTTTTTGAGTTTTTGTGCTCAGCGTTTGTCCAATTTCCAAACGCACTTTTTTTTTGGATGTTTTCAATGTAAAGAATTTGCGAATGAATTTTTTTTTCTGTTTGGGGCGAACAAATGAATTTTCCAGGGTATATGTGTTTTGGGGGAGATGCAAATTTTATTACTTAAATATTTCTTTGTATATGCAGTAGTTTGGATTTTTTCTTGGAAAATATTTTCAAAAAAAAATTTTGGGAAAATTTTTTAAAAGGATTTTCTTTTGAGTATACAAAAATCTTATCTGATAGTAAAGAAGGTGTTATCTTTCTTAACTATACAATGCCCTGAAGAATTTTGATGTGTGATCGATAAGTATAAAAAAAAATATATCATATTTCACTTTTTGCAAAATTTAGTCGTTTCCAAAAAATGGGAAATTTAAGTATATTTTTTTTTCTTAACTTATCTCCGTCAAAATCACCAATTTCAGGGCTTGTAACAGCTTAAGGCGCGATACCACCCTTTTTCTAACTTAAATTTTTTTTTTTTTGTATACTTCAAAAAAAAATTTTTTTTGCTAAAAAAATTTCCCCGTATTTTTTTTCTTTTTTTGTAAAATTTGTTCCAAGAAACAAATCCAAAACTACTTCATATTATAAGGAATTATCTAACTAAAACATGTGCATCTCCCCCACTACATATGCCCTGAAAAATTTCATGCGCAGCTTCCGCCTCCGAACAGAAAAAAAATCTTATCTCAATTTTTTCATTTGTAAAATAATAAAGAATAACCTTTTTTTCATTTTGACAACCGCTTGAATACACAAAACTAAAAAATCGAAAAAGTACTTCTGTACTTTTTATGGTAATGGACCTATCTAGCAATATTTCAGTTTGGAGTCATTTCGATAAAAATATCTTGGAAGGTTGATACGAGAATGCAAAAAACATCGTGGTTTGAAAAATTTGAAATTTGCTGATATATAATGAATAGCAGACAAAAAAAAACAACCGTGAAAACACTGTTTTAG
>JABUQX010055809.1:35000-39494 GCA_015478945.1 Trachelipus rathkii
AATTTTTATTTTAATTTTATTTTAAAAATAATATACTATATATATTTATATATATGAATTAATTATATATATATTAATATAATATATATATATTATATTATATTAATATAATATATATATATATATTTCACTCAAATAATATATATAGATATATATATATATATAGTATATATATATATATATACGTTATATATATATATATATACTATATATATATATGATTTTAAAAAATAGTGATTAATAAAAAGTAGCCCGGGCAGAGTCATCAAAAAAATGGCCAGTTACAATATATAATAACGATAATTTATTATTATTATTATTATTATTATTAATTTTTTGATTATTATGTATTATTATTCAGTTATTATATTATTATTTATTATTATTATTGAGGTTATTTTATTATTGATTATTATTATTATTTATTATTGTTATATTATTGATTATCTATGATTTAAACCTCATGGTTTTACCATTGTAGATCTAAAAATATTCCTCTTTTACTAACAAACATTGTAATATTTTAATAGGTAAAATTTAATGATATCTAATTGCCAAACAGTATTTGTAATGTGGGGGAAGGGCTGATACATTACGCTAATAAGCTCCATTATTGTTGAAAAAGTGAAATATAGAAGTAATAATGATATATCAGAATTGATATCGTTTGTTGCTAATTCCTCTCTTCCGACAACGGAAAAAGAATGAAAGAAGAAAAAGATTTTAAAAGACTCTTATTCTAAATTTCCTTATTCTCACTCCGCTCTTCATCTTCAATATTTTCTTCATCTCCATTTTTACATAACTTTTTTGTGATTAAAATATACTATATATATATATATATATATATATATTATAGTATATATATTATATATATATATATATATATGTAATTATACTATATATATTTATTATATATATATGCGGTCAAAGCAGCTTTTTGGCGTACTAAAACCAAAAAGTTTTTAGGGAGTTCAAAGAAATAAAAAAGGAGGGTGACTCAGCTTGAGTCATGCTCCAAATCTCCTCACGATTAGTCTCACGCATAAAGGTTGTGAAGCATATACATGCACCAGCGTCATAGCACGATCACCATTCTGTCTTCATTCTTCCAACAGAGAGACTCTTATTACTCATTCTTTTCTTTTTGCTGCTTGCTAAAAAGATCTTATGATGGATTTTTTTGGGTCGGGTGGAGTTATTTAGTATAAATTTATACTCACTAGACCTCGCATTTGCAATAACTAATTGCTAAATGAACACATTATAAATTTTGTAAAAATTTAATCATTTTATATATAGTATATATTTAGTATATATATAATATATATTAATTTAATATATATATATATATATATATATATAATATCTATATAGATTATTAATTATATATAATATATATATATATATTAATAATTGATATAATAGCTATACAGCGAGATAGTATATATTATAATATACATATATAATATATATATTTATATATAGTATATATATATATATATATATATATTATATATATATATATGATTATATTAATTATATATATTATATATATATATATATATATATATATATTTATATATATATATGTATATATATTATAAATCTTATATATATATATATTAATATATAGTAATATAATATATATATATTTATTAATAATATATATATTATATATACTATATATATATATGATATATGAGATGTATTACAAAGTATAATATCATTGGTATCAATTAGTTTTGAGTATCAAAGAATATTTATATATATATATATATATTATATATATCTGCGTAAATACGTGGTATATATATATATATATATATTAATATATTATATATATATTCTTGGGGGAAAGGTAGGACTATGATATATATTTATCATTTTTGAACTCAGGAGAGCCCTCGCAGTTTAATGAAACACGGTTTTCGGCTAGTCCACTGCAGATATTAGAAAAATATTATACTATGCCAACTGACTTTTTGGAGTAGTTTTTTTTGGTGATTTTGATCAAACACCAATGCTTTGTGAAGCGAATAGCGTTCACCTAGTGAAATATAAGTCGAGGTTAGATAGTAAGTAGATATCGTCCTAGTTTACCATTCTTCTTATGCTATGTTTTTGATAATAGTCTTGGCACCTATCGGTTTTATATATCCTATAGTATATTTTACACATGATAAGATATATATATGATAGTATAGTATATTTATATATATATATATATATATATAATATTAGTATATATATATAATTTATATATATACTAGCTTGTTATTGTGATGATTATGTCATTTAGAATTTATTGAGGTTGTGTAACGTTGTATAGTAAGTGTTGGTGGGTGAGTGTTGATGTTGGGTGGGGTAATGTAGTGCTTGAGTTTGTGTGCTGTTTGACGTGATATATAGTTGTGATGTTATGTGTAGGATCGCAGTTCGAGTCTGTATATGTTATAGAAGTATTTTGACTATTATCGTTTAGTTCTAGTCGGGAAGATCGGTTATTGTAAGTATTAAGTAGTACGTGAGGGCTAGATTGACTTAATATGTGGGCTATATTTATATAATTATATACTATAATATAGTATAGATATATATACTATATAATTTAAAGTATTTTAATATTATTTATTTAAGGGGGTTTGCAGTGATAATTTTAAGTGTTGAGTCTCTATAGAGTGACCGTGTTTACGCAGTGAATATAGTTTAAGTACTGTGCATATATATTCTTTGCATCTTGTTATTAATTTAAAACAAAATGGGTGACGGTAAAGATTTGATCCAAGATGTGACAGGGGTGATGAGAATCAAAAATGAATAGGAGATGATGTGAACCTTCTGGTTTGAATGATGGGAAATAATGCTGTTGACGAGGATCAAGAGAAAGTAGTTTTGGGCAGAAGTGAAACGCTGTGACTCAGGGGGAACAAACTACCCCATACGAGGGCCCCTCCAACGCCATGTCTTATTCCAAGGTTTAGAAGATAAATCCTACAAGCCCTTTTGAGACTAATCCCCCAAGCTGAGAAGCGGAAGAACCTCCGAAGAGTAGATGAAATTTCACGTCTTACCAGAAGGAATCTGTCACTTTAGATAGCAACCTCATCTTCAATCTAAGACCTACTACCGCAGACTGCTGTAAAGAAAAGACTCGTGTTATTGGGGAGTGGTGCATAGGTCCCATACTTCAATCTGAACCAAACAGTGATATTTTTAAACAGACAGGAGGAAAGTTCTTTCCCTCGCTGATGGGCCCCACGTAGCCCCACACTCAAGCGAGTGCTCTATCCGAGAGGGACGCGAAGGTAAGGATGCCCTACGAAGCCCAGTACGGGCAAAACAGTTTCAGATTTATGGCATATCCAGCCATCGGGACTATGCCCCATCGTCTTTTATATAATGGCATTCCATCTGGTTACGCACCATCTAGACAACACTATCCTTATCCTTATCCTGGTTGGCCTGGATTTTCCTAATTGCCAGCCAACAAATGGATGTTCGATTTTAGTCCATCAAATAATGATTCACATCCTGCTTCGTACCAAGAAGTACCATGAAAATTTAAATTATTCGGTACCTCTCAAACAAAGATATGGAGAGGACATTTCAGTATGTAGGATTTCATTACGATCGTTAAACGAAAGCTGAGTGTTTAGGTAGTTAACTGGAGTCAACAGATCAACGTTTCCCAAATCTACCATAGTCTGCTGACCTGGAATAGCGAGTAGTACCCTGGTGTTATCGTTTTAAGGATTGGAAGTTTTTTCAAGATTCCCAAGATGTTAGAAGATTTCCTACTCAGATTAAAGACTTTTTTACGCCCAGGAGTCAAAACTCATTTTTATTTGATTTTAGATTTATATGATTAGCAGATATTAGAAAGATTATTCAAGTCTTCCGCGACTTTGTGACTGGAGTTTATAAATACCGTTCAGACTTTGGAGGGTATCCAAAGCGCTATCATGACTTGACTATAAGGCAGTGTCACTTCAAGGCAGATAAACATCATGGTTACAGGAAAGATTATACAAAATGTGAATGAGAGGAGAGATGGTGAACGATTAAAAGAAAAGATCCACCAAGTATTTGATACTGAGATGAATTTGACTGAATTGGTAGAGAAACTGTTTCAAATCTCTAATGGAGCTTTATTAAAAGATGACCATAGAAGGCCAACAGAGTTCCGCACCACTAAGGTGTTTCTGGCCAAAGAAGAATCAGAGAATAGACAAAGGGGTGAAGACAACAATTCATATAGGAAGAATAAGGAATCCTTTCATAAACCAAGATATGAGGATAGGAGAAGGGAGGAGGTGAAGCACAATAGCACCTTTCGAAAGAGAAGAGAAGAGATGAAACCAACAGATACCTTTCGAAAGAGTAGAGAAGAGGTAAAATTGGAGTACGCTCCACGAAGATATAGAGGGACGTTGAAGAGAATGACCGCTCAAGAAGTGAGAGAGCACAATATCTGCTTCTTCTGTGAAGCGG
>JABUQX010055810.1:0-30657 GCA_015478945.1 Trachelipus rathkii
TACTAATATATGATATATATTACGTATATATATATATATATATACAATGACATACTTTATATTCACATACATACATACATACATTGATACATACATACATACATACCCATACATACATATCATACATACATACAGTACATACATATTCATACATACATACATACATACTACTTTATTTTCCATTCATATTTACACCCAAAATCTGTCTAATTCAGGAAAAGTACCCTTTTTGAGACCAATCACAGCTCTTGGGCGGTTCCACAGCTCGGAGAGGGGAAGATATAGAGAAGTCGGCCATGGGGGCCTAAAACAGATCAAGAGTAGCGGAGTCTATCCACGATTATATAGAAGGGATCGTGTATTATAACACCATATGTGTCCTGTTAGGAAAATAGTGAAATGGAGGTAATGTGATAGCAAGGTTGGATTAACAATTTAATTTACGTGTGTGAGGGAAAGCCCGTCCCAAATATTCAACGGACTACGGCAAAAAGTGAGGAATCAACATATTGGCTTATAAATTATCTCTTATTTCTATTGAATCAATTTTAAAAAAATATTTTGATATTGATTATAGTTTTAATATTAGCTTGCTAAACCAAACGGGGTAAAAGTCGGATTTGTGTCCAACACCGAACCACGTCGACCTGCCTCCCTGTCTGCAAATTGGCACCTCTTAAAAATCCTGTGATCTCAGTTACTTCTAAACTAATTGTAACATAACAGGAAATAGAGAGAATATCTCATGAAAGCAGGGTTCCGAGGGGAGTTGAGATAAAATTGTTATTTTTATTGTGTGTTTCTTTTAGCGTTGAGGTTATTCGTGTTTTACGTACTTTGTGTTATTATTATAGATCTTATAGAACAATGATAATTATCAGAGGAGGCGGAAATAATAGTTGTTTTTAAATTGACAACCTGCTCATATAGTAGATAAATTACTTAGACGATTGGCTTAACAAATATGGCTATATCAGTGATATTCAACAATATTAAAAAATTAATTTTTAGTCTTTATTTTTTAAAAAATAAATCGTTAGATTTTGTAATATATATAAAGGAATTAGATATAAGGAGTGTCACTACCAAATAGGATGACCCGTTTTTTGGAAATTATCAGCTATGTGTCCACATAATATATCAGAGATGAAAGTATCTCTAAATGATGCATACTTTATTCATATGGTTGTTGTGAAACAATACTATATTATATAATATATATAAATATTTATGAAATGTATAAAATAAAAGAAATACCTAGAAATACAATTTAAAATATTCCATTACTGATATTATATAATATAATATAAAAATTAAATATATATTATATATATATAAAAATATATATATAGAAGAGAAGAGAAAATATAGTGTATATATATATATATTAAATATATATATATATAGTATATAATATAATATATATATATATATACTATATATTATTATATATATTAATAAAAAAAAAAAAAAAAACATTATATATATACTATATATATACTATATACTATATATATATATATATTATATAGTATATATATATAGTAGATATATACTAGTATATATATATATATATATATATATATATATAATATATATATTTATATATACACATAAAATACATTGGGTGTGTCGCCGTTCAGCGTTTAAAGGAACTTACGGTCATTACCAATTACCGCGTTGTTTGCCAATCTAAACACAGACTGAAGTCAGTCAGCGTGGATAACTATCTAAGTATTCGGTTTTAGCATGCGATAGTCTGTCTCGAACTCTGCATTTCTCACAAAATATATATATATATAATATATATTATATAATTTAATTATATATTTATATATATAATATATATATAACTAATATTATATAATATATATACATATATATATACTATGTATAGCTATATGATATATTATATTATATAGTAATATATATATATAATATATATTTATTATATATTATAGGAGAGAGCGTAAGGTATAGTAATTGTTATAGAGAGATAAGATAGATAGACGACGAGTAGATTAGGAAGATAGCAGAGTAGAGTAGGATAATAGAGGGATGGAGATAGAGAGAGAAGAGAGAGAGAAGAGAATAGAAGAGAATACTGAGAGAACGAGAGATAGAGAAGAGAAGAGAGAGAAGAGAGAGATATAGGACGAGATGCAAATGAGAGAGAGAATGAGAACGATGAATATAGATATATAGAGCAGAGAGAGAGATCAGTAAAGATATAATACGAGAGAGAGAGAGAGAAGAGGAGATAGAGAGGAAGAGAGAGAGAGATAGAAGATAGATATATGATAAATAATGAAGAGATGAGATATACAGAGATGAACGAGGAGAGGATAGAGATATTATAGATGATGGGTAGAGAGAAGAGAGAGAAGAGAGATAGAGATGTAAGAGATGAAGAGAGAGAGATTATATATGTATAGATGATATACTGAGAATGGAAGAGATAATGGAAGTGCCGACGAAGAGAGAGATAGAGAGAGAGAGAGTATGACATTATCCGCGGTGAGATAAATAAAAATCAATCACCTAAGCAGCTTATTCCTCCCGTAAATTTTTAAAAGAGAATATAAGAATATAGAATTTATATAATCTCTGAGTCTCGTTTTGGCAGCGAAACCGTTCTTATAAATGAGCGCTAAGAATTTGTCTCCTAATACTATATATTCAAAACGTAAACTCAGGCTGTTAATGAAAATCTAGTTCAGATTAATTTCTTGCATCTCAAAAAATAGTTCATTTGTTAACCGGTCTATAAGTGTAACTGGGCTCTAAATCGCAAATTCTCTCACGTGCACAAAAATAAATACGAATGTATTATTTATATATAATATTATATTATAAATAATATATAATGATATAATATTATAAAAAATATATTATATATATATATATAACTAATATTTATATGTAAAGATTATATATATATTATATATATTTTAGAAAATATGGTATATAATATAATATAGTATATATATAGATTATTATATATTAATATATACGGGCTACACACTATAGGGGGACTTTACGTAGAGCCGACGGTGACGATACAATTATATGTTCCATACCCTCGTAGGGGAGGGCGAGAAGTACCCCCCGACACCCAATAATAAGAAGCGTTTTTCCCCGGATAATCCTCCCAGCAGGGGGAATAGTTTCCTACCCCGTCGTCCTATTTCCGGTAATAAAGGTCACGATGTATGAGCCCCGACCTACCATGCCATCTCTGTGGCGGTCAACGATTGAGGTGATATTCCTTTATAAACACCAGACTACAAAACATATAAAGGCCAACGTGAAGGTTATACTGTTATATTAAAATAAGTTTAAATACTTTATTAGAAGTAATATCACTTCTTTTAAAACTTGGATATTTATTTTTTATTTTTATTTTTAAAGGTTATTACGCATGAATTCCAAAAATGTTATTTCCCTTATTACTATATTATACTATGTAGCTTAGTTTAAATTAGTCTTTTAAGATACATAATATATTTAACTTTAAAATTTGCTGTATGTGTTAACACCACATAATATAATATTAAAAGATTTTGTTTAAAATTGAAACAAGTGTGAGAAGAACATCGCTATTTAAATAATGCTATTTTTTCCAAATCCATTTACAAAAATTCTGAACTGTTCTGCTCAAATCGAATATAGCGGAGATTGTGATGAGTGTATTAAGCTATATAAAATTCTTTAATTATTTGTTGCCTTTGCATCTCTTAGTACATTTCTTACTTTTACGTATGTAATGATAAGCTAAATTTACTTTAAACAATATATTTATATATACTATATATACTATATATATATATATTATATATATATATAATTCATATATATATATATATTATATATTATATATTATAATAAATAATATATATATATAATAGAGCCATATTATATATATTAATATTAATTAATATTTTGTAAAAGTTACTTAACCCCCACACGAAAATACTATATTTCCATTTAGTATGAAATAAAAAATAAATCACTTTTTTCTGTAACACACAAATAGACGTTTTATTATCGATCGAAATGAAAAAAAAATCATTTATCTCCAACAAGAAGCAGAAAAAGTAAACTTTTATCTCAGTTGGAATGCAAACCTTAATCTAAAATATTCTTTTTCACGGTTCAGTACTGTAAAAAAAAAAATATTGTTAATATAATTAAATAGTAATATGAGGATAGAATAGACCTATTTAAGTAGTATCACTTTTATACGATTACTCTGATTAAATAAATAAATATAGGTATATTTTTTTATATAGTTTTTTATATTTTTATTTTATAATTAAATGGAATACCCCAAGGGATTACCGCACCGATGGCAGGATCGGTCTTCTATCGGCCATTCCTGGGAACTACGTGAGGTAGGATATGTCCCTCACCCCTTCCGGGAGTAGTCATCGGTACCCTCCGCTCTTGGTATTTGGAGTGTCACGGGGTTTCCACCGCCCCTCCCCTACGGTGATATGAAACTCAGTCTCCCCCTGGTGTTTCGCCGTCGACTTATACGTTAATAAAATATGCATTTACTCTTTATTCATTTATACAAATAAAAAATAATAAATAAATTTATAGTATATATTACTATATCCCCTGCTAATAAAAAAAAAATAGCCAATATTATTTATTTATTTCCCTTTTATATACATTTCTACTAACTAAAATTTTCAAGGGATTCCAAAAATGTGTATTTCCTTTTTCGCTTGAGCTATTCTGTACGTTTTTTAATATTGATTTTTTTATAGTAACTCATTAAATTTATTAAAATTTAACCAATTTCCAACAATGTATTCCTTTCCTATATGAGCTATTGTTAGTGATTTTTTTGAATAGGATTGAGAGATATTGTGGTTTATAATATATAATACTGTGAGCATTTTCAATTAAGATAATATTATATATAATTAATATATATAAATTATATATATATATATTATTTATAATTAATATAATATTAATATATATATATATATATATATAGGTATATTTATATATAATATTATATATATATAGTATAATATATATATTATATATATATCTATATATATATAGATATGTATTTATATAAATAATATATAATTTTATAATATATAATATAATATATATTATATATTAATATTATATTATATATATTTAATATATATATATGTTTCGATTAGGACCCAATAAGTTCTCAGTTTATGATTAAGTCTGTGTAAGTTATACATTACACAGTAAATGCTTGATTATTACCTAACAAATCTTAAATAACCTGAATTTCGAATCTTAAACCGAAACCGTAGATATAAATTATATAGCAACACTTTTCATTATTATCAGCTAATGGTTCAAGGAAAATTATTATTAATAAAAATCCGAAATAAAAATTTAGTTTCGTCTTTACTGACGTAATTAGCTCCAGCTATCAAATTACCATATAAACATTTAAAATTACGAATACAAATTGTTATATTAATATATACAATTAATTCCTCGAATTAACTGTGCTATTGCCAGTCTGGAATGGTGATTAATACTTAAGCAATTTGTAAACTTTTTTAATAATTGAATTAAAAATAATAATAATAATTAATAATTAATATATAAATAATGAATAATAATAATAATAATAATTAAATGAATAAAATTATAATATAATAATAAATAATAATATTAATTGGGTTAAGCTCTTATTTTTGAAGCTCTCGTCAGTTTTGTATCTTATACTAATTATTTGTCTTTTATTATTTTATAATATATTCAATATATATTCTATTACGAGATATATCGAATTACGCATACCTAATAGGTCAATTTAACAGGGTCAGTTGCATAACATACAATGATCATCAATAGAAATATCATTACAAGTAACCAGTACTATCGAGTTCATATTACGACTCACTCAGCATACAGGCTTATTAATTTTTCTTTATTATTTTAACTAAAAGCGTAACTACCAAGGTGTATCAAGACACTCAGGCAACAATAGATTGGACGGAGTCGGCAAGGGTTCTCTCGTCCTCCGCAGTACGATACATAGGGAACGACGGGGATATTAGGGACTCTTTCCTCCCCCGTCTCAGCGATACACTCCGCTTCGTTCCTTTCGGGTGAGGCTCTGGCCCGGGGAGTACGCTTATGGAACAACCCCTCTGGTCCCCCGCTCGGCCTCAGGCCGCCTTCAAATTTTTTTTTTTTTTTTTTTATTATTATTTCTTTTACCATTTTTGTCTAATCAACATTTTATCGAACGCGCGGCATTCGCCACATATACTGCTTATACTTGGAGAGGTGGCTCCTATTAAGGTGGTCTACAGTATCTTTGTTCATATTTCATGTGTATGAAAAATATATTCTTCTTATCTTTGGTTTTTTTGGACGTTTCATGTGGTACATTTTCTGTAATAAAGCGTATATTAACTCGAGCAGGATTTCGCGACAATATGTCAGAGTTTCTCTGTCTCTGAGGGTAATGTGCGAGCGTGTTTTATCGCACATTCATCTCTCTTTATAGGAATGATGCATCCTAATTGATGTATAACACTTGGTGAGATTTTGATACAAATCAACTTAATATCTCCAGGTGAATCTTCGCGCGAAACTTTTGAATCATTGTCATCACCACTGAAATATCATTGTTTAAGGTATGGTATTCATTATACACAATATGGTTAAAAACAAAAAACAAAAAAAATCATTAAACTGATCGAGGACAATTTTAAAACATTAACTGCTAGTGGCCTTGTAAATTCAATATATTGAATAATCCAATTTATAATAATAATTAATAGAATGATTTTTGATAATAATAATAGGTTGCAGTAGATCTGATTTCACATGACTCCAGTGGCCATATCATAATGAGGCCAGTGTTACGTCAAGAATTTCCTAGAAAAAAAACTCTACTATTCTTTTTTACAAATTCAATTGCGACAGTATGAGTTATTGATATTTCTAGGAAGCAACATTGGCTAATTCTTTTAATTTAAGAAAAAATTGCCAAAATGGTAGGAAATTTAAAAGCAACATTTATTTTCGGAGGTTGTTTTTCACTTTTTATCATTCCTTATGGCACGTATTTGCTTCAGATATATAATTTGGGGAGGATATTAAGTTTTGTTGAGAGAGGTTTAGACAACGAATTAGTACTGGGATATTGTTAATTATACGAGAGATAGCCGTTTTCTTGTTAACGTAAAACTTAATGGTCCTAAAGATAACGACGTGATTATTGTTAAGTATAGTGTAAAGATAAAAAAAAAATTGGATATGAGTGATGACGATTGGATGATTAAATTCTTTATTGGTATATAGTGGAAGAGAGTGTAGGGACGGCACGCGAGTTTTTAATAGAGGATACTCTTTTGTTAGAATAGTCATGGGACGAAAAATTTATTATATAGAATTTTTGAGCCATGTTATGAGGAGAATGGTATATAGGAATTATTTATAGTCTGTATATGTCGGGCAGGGGTTTGGAGAATTATAGTTATTTTGGTTAGACATGTTAGGTGGTTTGGAGATTTTAAGGTAGTTTTATCTCTGTCAGTTAGAATATTTAGATCTATAATAACTCCATATACACATACTCCAGGTGGTGATAGATATAGGTATATTATTAATAGTGATGTATGTCTAATAATCATAGTTATAAATATGATATTGAATGAATATAATATAATGCTAAATATAATAATTAATTGATTGATTAATAGAAGTAATATATGCAAGATATTATCCTCTCAATAAATAGACAAGTAAACTTTAGCAGTTATTGGCAAGGAATTCAAAGTGCTTTTAAATGTGTTCTTATTACTGGGCCGCATTAGTCCAATCGGTATAAAATACCATCGAAGAAACATTATATCGCAGTTCGTTGCGGTGGGGTGTTGTTTGCCTTCATGTATGATTGGTCTGAACTGATTTTATATTGGTGGTTATGGTAAATCTGACTTGTATCCATTGATCCGTAAGACTCTGCTCGTGAAAGAACTATAGTTCACAGAGTGCGAGTCTATTAGATGTACTGGCCATGCAAGTCTCATCTTCTGATATATATGATATATCACTGAGGATCGACTATAGTGATTAATATAATCTCTAACTGTCGTGGTAAGATGTAGGTTGTGTTTCGCGTGTCACCTGCAAAGTTGCTGTGAGACAGTGTGTGTCGTGGAAATTAAAACATTTTACCCACGGTACATTCTCTATGTTTCCGAATTTATTATATTTTACAGTTTTGTATTAATTCGAAACCAGCCAGCAGCAAATGGAAATTGATCCATTGTTGGAAATAGAATAAAATGAATTTACCCGAAATGATGGGAATCGCAAGATTTCGGAGATATGTATATGATTATATGATGATAGTTTCATTCGTTGTTACAATCATGAGAAGGCATGTATATATTGTACGCTGAGGTGTCTTTCGAAAACTGTTTTCGGAAGGTCAAATGTGAATCGTTATGGTCAACTAAGTTTATGTGTTTGCATAAGAATCCTCTAAGTGTGATTTTCTCGTTTTTCGTTTTTGAAAGGATTTAGCCAGACTAGAGGTAAACACTGAGACGTAGCTCGTCCGGGTATATTCGTTCTTGATGCTTTGCGCATGGCACAGAAAACTCGAGGACAGTGATAATAATAGGCAATCAAAGCTACTCCACGCTAAAGCATTATTATAGTATTAACCTTTTAAATATGAATTAAGGTAAGAAAATACCATATATTAAGGTTTTTAATTTAAATTTGATTAAAAATCTTTACTTAGAAAATTATAATATTCATCTTTCCTAAAAAACAAGAATATACATCGCGCTACACCACACTATTATATTTTACATACATACATACATACCTACATATACACTATACATACATACATAATACATTACATACAATGACCGATGTCACATACATCTAATATATATATAAAGTTATATATATATATATATATATATTAAGTATATATATTAAATGTATATAATACATATATATATTATATTATATATATATATATATTATATATAAATAATATATATATATATTAATATATATAAACACGCTGTTGACTGGGCAAATCATTGTTTAATGAACTTAGGGCGGGGGGGAAATGCACTTTTTACGGTGATAGATAAACAGAATAATATATACCCGTGTATGGATCATACTAGTGATACCTGATTGATAATGGAGATGGGCTTGAAATATACTAGGGTAGCTAATTATTAGTACCCTCTCGATTCGCCATTATAAGTAACAGCTTGTATAAAATTATGATTTACGTACTTTAGCAACTGGCAGATAAGAAAGTAGTATACTTTTACCCCCTGTAATAGGATAACTAAAGCTAGCATCATATTATATTAATATATATTATATATATATTATTATTAATAATATATAATTAAATATATATATATATATATATTAATATATATTAATAATATATATATTATATAATATAATATATACTATATATATATATATATATTATATGTTGGACAAATAGTTACTTTTTAATAAGCCCATCCACGGAACTATGATTTGAGCTCGGATTCATAATAATAAAATATCTCCAACTGAAAAATGCGGATTTTAGTGGAGTGTCTATGAACAAAAAGATTTCTTTTTAGGGTGCTAAATGTTCATTTTTATTTAAGTTTGATTTAACCTCTATGTTCTGCTGGCTGTAGACACCATTACTATACTCTGATTATTTTTGTAATATGTGCCATATATTCACTCCAGGACACGAGATGTCTGAAGTTGCGCTGGAGTGGCAGGCCCGGTAGACGGGGAATAAACACACCAGTAGTGCTAAGGGGGACGTTATTTCCCTTTATACTCTCGGACTAGTTAGGTCGGAGGTCGGGATCGTGGAAAACTCCTTGCCCATTTCTCCGAACAACCACAATAAAAAGAGCTCAGGGGTTCCGGTATATATAATACCTACTTCCCCGGAGGGGTGGTGGGGAAAAATCATCCCCGTTTAAGTTTATACCCAGGGAAGCCGAGAGACCCCGAATACTCCTGCCTTTATATAGATTCAATGCGGTTTATAACCATTTGTGTATAGTAGTTCTTTAGTTTAAAAAAAAACAATAAAACAAAACGTTTACTTTAGAAAGTCTATTTTATTTTTTAATCGATATATATAAGTATAACGTAATAAATGGATTATACTTATTAAATAGTTCTCTACTATACTATATAATAATTTAACAATTTTTTTTTTTTTTTTTTATTACAACAAAATATCACTATAATTCTAATAATTTATACCAGGATTCTCTTCAATGCAACTCAGACTTTAATATTCAAACGGTTTTGAGGTTATTTTTTTTTTTTTTTTTTTTAACATTTCGACCCTAAAAACGTCTTGTTTTAGTGTATTCATAGAGCTACCTGTTGAAAAATTTTTTTTTTTGATCCGAGCTCCCGTTTCGGTGTGGCTGTTAAGTAACTTTATTACTAATATTTATATATATATATATATAATAATTTATATATATATATATTTCCTTTTATCTACTCCTATTTAGACATCATTTCTGACCTTGCTTAGACCTTACTTCTTGTATATTTAAGTGCTCCAACAACAAACCTTACTATCTTCGCGGACTTACTTTACTGTCTCTATATATCTCCAATTTTTAGAGAAAATATGGCGTTAGTGTTTGTATTTGTGTCTCTGATTATGGAATCTGTAAAATTTTCATCCTCTCATTCCATTTTTCTATCTCTCGGCCCTCAACACGCTTTTCTACCTCCTCTCACCTCATTTCCCTCTTCTTTCCAGTGCTATTTGCCCTTATTCCATTCCATCCATCCCTTCTGGTTCCCCTTCTCTTCTTCCTATCCGCCATCCGCTTCTTTCTTCCAATACTTCTCCTAACCACCTTCTTCGTTCTTTTTTCTCTCCATGTCTTCTCCTAATGTCGCAGGATACATCTAACATTCCTTTTCTTACTGGCCGCTTTCTCCACCCGTAAACCATTGCTTCAATCGGACTATTCTCTTCTCTTACATTACTGCGGTTTGGTTTTGGTTTGTTTTTGTTTTTTGGTCTTTGCTGATTTTTCCCTAATTCTGTTCTTTCTTTTTCTTGTGTTATCTTATACTCCGCGAGCGATACCGCTCTTCTGCTGAACTCTCTGTTCATTCTCAATGCACCTTTTTTTGCCAAGTGTTTTCTCTTGACCTAGCGATTTGCATTCCCCATGTTTTTCACACCCATGATAAGTACCGCTGGAACCCAGTTATTTTTCAGAACATAACCCCTTTATCTTAAGTATTATTGGTGATTAAATCTCCCCCCTTTCCATAATTCCTCAAACCACTCAATGCTCTCATTCCTTCTCTACTTCTGTGGATCTATCTCTCTCCTTCATCCCTCCCCCCCTTCCCAAATCCATCCCTAAAATATCCTGTAAAAACCTTTAACTTCTTCTAATACTTACACCTCCTGACTCTAATCTCTAACCCCATCCCCCATTCTTTAATCGCTAGTTAATGTGTCTAAACACTTTACTTTACCTGATTTGATCTTAAGACCCTTTTGTCCACGACACTCTCGTCAAACTCCTTCAACCTCAAATACTCTAGCGCTTTCTGAATCCCTTCGCCACATATGTTAGTATCATTCCGCAGAATAGTATCTATGTTCACTTTCCCATCTATCACCCCTATCCATCAGTTTCCAGCCTCCCTCGCCTGCTCCCTCATTCATTTCCTCCTGCAAACCACTTCTTCCATAAAATCCAGTTGAAAAAGCCTACGGGAACATTACACATCCCCTGTCTCAACCCTGCTCTCCCACTTACCAAACATCTCACTCTCCCTCCTAATACTTCCTCACTACCGGATCATTTTTTTTCTGGCTATTTGCTTGATTATGGGTATAAGGTCCCTTATGACACCTGTTTTTTTTTGTATGCCTATATTTTTGGGTTTATCCCCCTTAGTTCTCTCTATGGTCCTTCCAGTCATCCGCGTTCTTCAGGTTATATGTTCCCTCCTTCTTTCACTCTTAGTCATATGTCTTTCTCCAGATGCTTGATATATAACAGTTTCCCATATCACTTCGCCTTACCTTTCTTAAGCCCTTTTTCTCCGACAAGCGATCTTCATTTGTTTGTGAATAGTCTCTTGATCCTACTGACGATATTCTTTTCTTCCCTTCCTATCTTGCTAGAATTCCTCTTGCGCTTTGGTTCTCCCTTGCCAATTCTCTCTTGCGTCTGAAATCTCGTTTTACCGTTTCTCTGTCTCTAATAGGGTATTTTCTGCTTTGTCTCTGTCTCTATTTGAGGCACTTCCCTAAAGCGTTCAGCTTCAAAGACTAAGAATTTACCTGCGTATAGTTATTATTCCTGACACTCCATAGGTTCTTCTATTCTTCCTCTGTTTCTCCCTGGTTTTATTATCAGGGAATCCATAACAACGGCATGTCCTTCTTTTTTTTGCCAGATTCTCTGTTTGATATCCTTCTTTCTCTGCCTCCATACTATATATAATTATATGCGAACCTTTATTCAGTGCCATTTCGCTGCCACTCTCCTCTGTCCTCCTCTGGTGGCTTGTAACATTGGTCCATAACTCTACACCTAAGTTCGCTAATTTTGGTTAGCGCTGTGTACTTTCCTTTTATGTTTCCTTTAGATAGTCGGCCCCTAGATAATTTCTGTTTCCTATTTTGTTAATTGGTTGGTCTATGTCTTCCCGTTCCGCGGTCCTTCTTCATCATGCCGCTCGTCCATCCCCTACCTCTTTTGGCATAATTTGCCTCTGCTTCATCGGTTCCTCCACCCATTTTTTCTTGTCAATAGATCCTGCTTCTTACAAATATTCCTTTTCCCATTCTTTCTCATTCCTGTTTCATCTGCGGGCTCTGCCCTCTCTATTTCCATGTCGCCCATCCTCCTTGGTTTTCTGGCTTAGTATCGTCCTCTGCTCTCCTAGACTTTCTCCCTTCTTGCTTGCCGTTTTGTTCATGACTTTTCTTTCCAGATATATGTTTCTTAGTCGCCCCGATTTTCTAATATTTTCCTTGTCACTGTGTTCTACGTATGGCCTTTTTGCTCATTGAGTTGTCGTATTTTCTTTCTCGTCCCCGGTTTTCTCATCGCTCCTCTCTGTTGCTTCCACTCCTAACCGGTTCCTCTTAATTAGGGTGGCCTCCCATCTTGTCCCTTCTCCTGCGTATTTCTCCCCGACCTAGTGATATTATATTTGTGGTATTTTGGGTTCTATTTATATTATTTTATGTTGTTAGTATTAGTTTTTTATTATTTATTTAGTTTTTTTAGTAGGTAGTTATTATTTAACGAATTTTTCTTTCTTATATTTTTATGTGTATATGTAGTGTATTGTTTTATTTTATATTATTAGCCTCTTTTATCAGGCTTAATTAAGAATGTTTATCTAGGTCATCACCGACATTAAATTATATTATTTATTATTTATAGTGTATTTAGAATCAAATACCAATCAGACTAGCCAGTTGAGTATATTTATTGTTTTGGTTTGGTTGTATTAGTTTATTTTTTTTGGTATTTATTTATTTATGTATTATATTTGTAGTTAGGGGTTAATGCCCTTAAGAAATTTAGAATTGATTCATTTGAGAGTTTTTAAATTATAGTATATGTTATAACTACTTCTCCAAGCTCTTATATATTATAGTATTAGTATTATTAGTATATTATATTTTTGTTATATATATATATATATAGTATAATTTATATATATAAGTAGTATTGAGCCAACCGCGCCGAGACCAGCCCACCCAACCGACGAAAAAACCCCCCAGCGAAAAAACCCACCCAACGAAAAACCCACACTACCTGACCGACCCCTATTTCGTGACCTTTTTTTTACCGTGACCTTTTTTGATGCTCGATTTTAGTTCTTCTGACCGTTGACCTGTTTGTTGGCGCCTTGACCTTTTTTTTGGCCTTTACCTTTTTGTGACCTAATTACATTTTTTAACCTTTTAACTTTTTTTGGGCTTACGCTTTTGGACTTTGCCCCCTATTTTAGGCCCCCTTTTGGTCTTCCATGGGTCCATTTTTGGCCCAAGGTATTTTTTTGGCACCCCTAATTTTTTGGCAACCCTATCTTTTCGGGCACCCTAATTTTTGCTAACCCTGTCGAAGAAAGGGTTGCGGCCTAAAGCGGTGTGCAGTCCAGCAAACCGTTGTTACGTATTACCCCTATTTGTACCGCCCCCTAATTTTTTCGGCCATGGGGCTCATTGTTTGCCCACGGTAATTTTTGGATACCCCAGGGGAAAAGCCGTGGGTCATTTTTTGGCCGCAGACATTCAATTTGCGGGAACGGTAGAAGTAGGCGATGCTTATATTTTGTCCCAACGGTAATTTTTGCTTCTACCTCTTGTGGTCTTTTTTTTTTTCCATGGGGTCAATTTGGCCCACGGTATATTTTGTTGGCCGTCCCTTTTGGTTGTTCTCTTGCCTTCAGATTGTTGTGATATTCGGTAACCGATCTACACACGCACAGTTTGGTTTGTTTTTTGTTTTGTGTGTGTTTTTTTTTGTTTTTATTTTGTTTGTTTTTTGTTTTTGTTTTTTGTTTGTTATTGTTTTGTTTTTTTTTTGTGTTTGCGTGTATTGGTTGGTGGTTGTGGTGTTTTTGTTTGGTTTGTGGTTTTTTTTTGCGGTATTTTGGTAAATTGTGGTTTGGGTTTTTTGT
Organism: Trachelipus rathkii; assembly: GCA_015478945.1. Classification (NCBI taxonomy): domain Eukaryota; kingdom Metazoa; phylum Arthropoda; class Malacostraca; order Isopoda; family Trachelipodidae; genus Trachelipus; species Trachelipus rathkii. Next base: position 14,725 of record JABUQX010055810.1, read on the forward strand.
TTGTTTTTGTGTTTGTTGGGGGTTTTTTTTTGTTTATTTTTTGGTTTCCGCAGTTTGTTTCGTGCATTCACCTATCTTTCACACACATCACACACTACATGTTATGGGTCAGCGAGACACACCGACATGGTGTGTTTTTTTTGGTTTTTGGGTGTATGGTTTTTTTGGGTCTGCGGGTGGCATCACATCTATTCTATTCTATCGACTAATCTATCATCATTCTACCTGTAAGTGTCCTACATCCTTAGCCGTATTCTTACTCTGTGAGTCGACTTCTAGCCTGCGTGTCACGTTCTCAGGTCCTTGGCTACGTTATGTCTCGAGCACTCTGTACTATCTCAGATTCTGCCCTAGGCCTGTAATCGTAATCCTTATGCGACTCATCATTCCACTTAGTGCCTACGTCTACATTATTGTCTCTTATCGGTGACCGATCTTGGCTATTGCCGGTTACACCGTATCCGTTCCTAAGCCATGTGGCCTGTTGCAATACTTCTATTTTCCCTAGTGTCAGCCTACACTCCTATATTTCCAACGCTCTTAGTTCTTAACCGTGTTATTCTCACCTACACCTTATTGCCTCTCTACGTTCTTCGAAGCCGTTGTCACGTTCTTAGCCTATGTTTCACGCTACACCTACACGCGTTTAGCCTCTTCTCTGCATGTGCTGTCTTCTAAGCCAGACATCTCGGTGTACAGCTCTTATGATCTGATCACCGCAATCCTTTTGTATCTTATCCTACACTTACCCCTAACATACTTTGAATTTCTTAAACCTTGACCTGCCTATATCGCGTTAGTGGTTCGTGGGAATTTATTTGACGTCGTTCACGCTAACCTTGATGCTCTTATAATGCTCCCCAACCTGCAACCGTAAGGAAGTACTAGTTGATGTTCTAGTTAGTTGTTCTAATGTATCTATCTATGAGTGGCAGTGAGTGCCAATGGTGAAGTGCCAAGTGATGTGCTCAATGAGTGCCAAGAGTGCCTAGTGAGTTGCCAATGAGTGTCAAGTGAGGGCCAACATAGTGGCCGAAGTGAGTGCCACATGTGCCAACTTGAGTGCCACTTTTTCCAAGCCTTTTTCTAGCCTCTCCCTGAGCCCCGAATGCCCTAATAGTGGGTGTCCCTACCCCTTAGGGTTATAAGGTAATGGAAGGTCATTTCGTAATGGGTGTTATTTATATTTACAATGTTGGGTTTGTTTAAGGTTGATCTTTTCTTATCTATATTTTAGTGTTGTTATTTATTTCATTTGTTGGTGCTTATTAACATATATTATATTTATGGTGTTTTTATTGTTGTATATTATGTTGTATATTTTATTTGTTTGGTTTTATGTTATTTTTATATATGTATAGTTATATTTTATGATTGTTATATTATAATGTATTATTTTATGTATGTTTGGTTTAAAACTTTTATATATTTAGTAATAGTATAATATATATATATATATAATATATATATTATTCGCTATGTACATTAAGTACACACATTCCCTATGAACACTTATAAACACTAGACACTTATAAGCACTTACTACCTTGCCGATAGCTACTACATTAAATCCATAGACCACTTACATTAAAACCATATATCAACTTCACATTCTACACCATCACACCAGATACATCATTAACAACCTTACAGCACCTCGAATATTTTGATCCGTCAAAACTTAATGCCATCAACTTTGATGCCTCATACTTTGATGCCTCAACTTTTTGATGCCTCAAGCGTTAAGCCTTCAACTGATGCTCTTCATACTTGAAGGTTCTATCTGTTGATGACTCATATTTGATGAAGTCATCTTTGATACCGTCTATTATGATGATTCATCTTTGATGAAAATCATCTTTGATGGCTCATCTCTACCCAACAATCAAAGAACAAGAGTTAATATTAATCCTTTCCTAGTTCACAATGAAGCTATCTCTCCACGGCGCCGCAAATGCGCCCTCGCGCGTGAAGCATTCCACCGAACCCGCACTTCCGCAGGTGGCGAACCTCGCCGCGTTCCCGGCCCCCCGCGAGCGCCCGCAGCCGCAATATTTCCGCGTACCTGCGCCCGCCGCGAAGCGCCCGCAGCGCAATATTTCCGCGTACCCGCTCCGTGTCGTGCGCCCGCAGGCGAATATTCCTGCGGGAATGAAAAATATATATAATATGAGTCATTCATTTTTATTTTCATACTTAAACATTCAAAGGATTTTCTTTTCAAAATATACTATGAGTCATTCTTCAATTTTTAATTTCCTTTTCTTAAACATCTTTATTAAAAACATTTTCGTTGAACAATAATTAAACTGGTAACTCGTTTACGGAGTAAAATTGCTGGAAATTATTGTAACATTATTTTTACTTACATACTTTTTTACTTAATACTTTTTACATTTATAAATTTTAAAAATTGGTAAGTAAGAAGAAAAAGCCAAAAGTACCTGAATATATATGATCATTTTATTTTACTACAATTGTACGAAATTTTTACTAAAAACATATTAACATTACATACCTAAAGCAGTAAGATCATAAAGGTTCAATAGAGGTCGTTACCTAACACCTTAGGGGGGGGGAATTCATTATGCTTTTGTTTTACTGTTTTACTGCTTTAAACTCTTGTTTTACTGCTTTAGTACTTTACTGTTTTAGCTTTAACTTTCTGCTTTACGCTTTAACTTTCTGCTTTACTGCTGTAACTTTTCTGCTTTACTGTTTTAACTTCTGCTTACTGTTTAACTTTCTGCTTTACTGTTTTAAACTCATATATTTACCTTCTCAGTTCAATATATTTATTAACATTTACATACCTTAAAGCAGTAATTTCAGTAAAATCAATAGAGGTGTTATTACTTAACACCTAGGGGATTAGTTGCTTTTGTTTTACTGTTTTACTGCTTTAACTATCTGCTTTACTCCTTTAACTCTCTGCTTTACAACTTTGCTTTTAACTATCTGCTTTACTGCGTTAACTTTCTGCTTATATAGCTTAACTCATTATATTTATAACAAATTTATGTTTTCTTTTATTGTTGTTTTTAATGACTTTTTGTATTTTTCTCTTTTTTATCTTTTATTTTATTTTTATTAGTTTAATTTATCATTATTTTAATTGTTAAATACTTTTTATTTTTAATTCTTTTTACATTACTTTTTATTTTATTTTTTATTTATCTTTTATTATTCATTTTATTGTGTTTTAAGTAACTTTTTATTTTTATTCTTTTTTATTCTTTTATTTTATTTTTATTATTTTACTGATCGGCAGATTTTTATATTAATGGAACCTTTGATTTATTTTTATTCTTTTCTTCTTTTTATTATATTTTTATTATTTTAATATTTTTTATTATTTATTTATTGTTTTATTATATACTTAGTGTTATTTACCTTATGCCTATTTGTGACGTTTTCAGAACACACACACACACACACACCACAACCACACACAGTTACACTTATACACACATCACGTTCACTATGACACTTATACACAGCATTCACTATGCACTTACATTTACCCATAGACAACTTAACATTTACACTTCATACACACATCACATCTCACAGATTTACTTAAACGACAGATTTATCTTACAACTCACAATCACCGATTACTTACACCACACGACGGATTTACCTACACAGCACTAGCCACCACACAGCACACCAAGAATTACTACACATCACATGATTCTACTTATCACTCATCCCAGATTTCACTTACACTTCACCACGAGATTTACTATAACCACATACAGATTTACTTACACACACAGATTAACTTACACACACAGCAGATTTACTCACAGTCACACACAGATTTACTTCACACACACACACCCACACTCTCAACTTACACACGCCCACACACGACTCACTACACACCCACACAGCGCACATTCACTTACACATGATAGACGTCAGTATTTTAAATAACATTTTATGTTTATAATTAAACTGTTCTTTAATTTGGTTATTCAAAATATCGCTAAAAATTATTGTCAACAAGTTTCTTAAAACTTCCTATAATAATCAAATCATTATCTCTTTGACGCAAGAATTTATTATTAACTGTTAATACTTTTTGTTTATAAATTTTTATAGCTAATCAAGTTTTAAAATAACTTTTAATAAAATTTATGAAATTTTTAAAAACATATATTTTACAGTCCTTAAAGTAATAAATCAGAAAATCAGTAAAGTCAGCCCCTAGCAACCCCTCTCTCCACCAAGCTATGCCACGTTTGTTCTTTTGACTTACTGCTTTACGTACCTTAAAATCTTTAGCGATGTAATAAGTAATAAATAAAAAATAATTCTTCTCTGCTAACATATTCTCACAATGTGAAATTTTATTTAAAATCATTCTAAGTTTTTATTAAAAATAACAATTATTCACTACATTTATTATTATTCGCTCGATGTAACTTAAAAAATATTTCAAAGTTTTTTAAATAATTCTGGATTTTCTTTATTATATCTATGTCCATTGAGATCCAATAACGAAGAAAATATCGCAACAACTGCCGCAATCGTTTGAAAGAACATGGCGCACTTGAGGTCTTACTGGTAAAAGAGTGTATGATTGAAGATGCTTATGCCTAAATTTAGGAAAGCCGTTTTGTTACCCCGGGGGCGATTTTAGGGGCCTAAATACCTAGGTCAAAAATTTATATTTCAAACTGACCTTTTTTCTGTAAATGTGGTGCAATAACTACGTTAGGCCTAAATTTAGGCCTAAATTAGGATAAAAGCCTTTTGTATCACAGGCGGATTTAAACCTAATACCAGTCAAAAAGTAATTCCAGTATAAACAAGAATCGAGAATCAATGTTATTTTTATAAATATAATTTCAAAAACCTGAACATGCTGGACGGTAAGATCCTTTAAGTAGGTAGGAAGGAAATGTTTAGCCTTTCTTGTGATGGACGGAGTAAATCCTTATCTCCTATATGACTCGATGTGATTGGTCTGAGAAGATTTAATCGCTTTTTGGTTTTGAGAGGTATGAAAAAACCATATGTTTTTGTTCATATCCTGAGCCCTAACTCTGATTGGATGAAATATATTCTGAGCTGTTTTATTATCTTGTAGACCCAAACTCATTTTAAAAATCATACTCGTTTTTGGTCTGTTGAGCGGTGCACAAGTTCTCTGTTTTGTAATAAAAAGTTTGTTCTATTTTCCACTAGAGTGATAATCAATGATCCCTTAAACAGGTTATACCTCAAATACAAAGACAATTGTCCAACTGGAAATCAAGATCCCGGTAGTAGGTTTCATTCTTATATAAAAGAAAGCCCGATGGATTTGAAGTTTTAGTGTGCTAACCAACAACTACGTAATACCATAAGCGTATTTTCTAATCCAGATAAATTACTTTGTATATGTAACCACACTGAAGGGTGGCTTACAGAATACTTTAAAACAAAAGCTCAGCTTTAAACTGGACCGAAGCAGTTATTAGCCTGTGCGAAGAAACAGCGATAACAACTTACTCTATTCATTCTTATAAACCACAAAAAAAACAATGTAATCCACTTTTGGAATAGATTATGGGGTGAGAAATAATGAAACAACCGTATTTGAATCCTACATCAATTGGATTCTACATTTCAGGTCCTAGCGCAGTGAAATATATGCTAGTGATTATCAACAGTAATTTACAGTATAATTTTGTATAATTAATATATGTGGTTATTCTAATTAACGTAACCGTAATTCATTACATGTTATACGCCCAAGAATACTAGGCATTTAAGAAAACCCTGATTGATGATCCTACCCACATCATCGATCGCTTCCTAAGTTCTATAGACGTACAAAATTTCATATGTCTAACTAGAAAACAATGGCAGGAAAATATTTATGCAGGTGACCTCGAATGTAAATATACTATGAAATCTGAGCGGGAACTTTTTACATATGTGTTTAACTGAAGGTATTAACGAATTACGAAGCTATCATCCAGTTAAATGATAGAAAGTGATTGGACATATTGGTAAAGATTTATAGAACAGAATTTTAAATATAAAATGGTGAAAACAACATCTGGAAACGCATAATATTTATTAATACTCTGCATTATATTTTGTATCTATTTATCGTTATATTTAAACCATTGTAAATATATTTACCACTCTTGTATAAATTATTATCCTTATCCTTATTATATATAATATATAATATATATATTATATATATATTAATATATATATATATATATATAATAAATATATATCTATATATATATATATATAAATCACTTGTAAGTAATGCAATTAAATTCTAATTATATAGTAAAGGTTTTTATTATCCTTATTTTAACTTTCTGTTTAAATATTTACAATGTATGTTGGACGAAGAAGGAACGACAACTTGGCTCAGGATATTGAAAAAACATGTTGTTTCATACCTTTAAAATCCTAAAAAGCGATAAACTAATTCTCGACCAATCACATACGAGGTCATTAGAGATAAGGATTACTCGTCCCCACTCACAAAAAAGGTAAACATTTCCTTTTAACCTGCTTAAAGGATCTTACCGATCCACAATGTTTCAAGTTGAAATATATATTATAAAATAATAACATTGATTTTCGATTCTTGTTATACGGGAATTACCTTTTTGACCTGGTATTAGCTTAAATCCGCCTGTGATATCAAGAAAGGTTTCCTAAATTAGGCCTCGATAATTTAGGCCTACGTAATTTATTGCACCACATTTTACAGAAAAAGGTCAGTTTGAAATATATTTGACCTGGTTTAGGCCTAAATCGCCCCGGGGTTCAAAAAGGCTTAACCTAAATTTGGGCTTAAAGTAGTTATTTCAACCTTTTACAGAAGAGAGGTTCAGTTTCTGTTCTGGTTAAATCGATGCGGGTGTTGTATTTTTCTCGTGTTGGATTGTCAATGTACATAGATTAATAATAAAGAAAAATCCAAATTATTTTAAAAAACTTTTGAATATTTTTCAGTTAACATTCGAACAATAATTATATAATGAATGAATAAATTGTTATTTTTTAAATAAAATAACTTAGAATGATTTAATAAAATACATTGGTTAGGTTACATAGAAGAATCTTAGTTTTGTTATTTATACTTATTATCTCGGCTAAAGATGATGTCAAGTGCAGTGAAGTTCAAAAGTGAACAAAACGGTGGCATAGCTTGGTGTAAGGGTTTGCTAGTGGGCTGATCTTTACTGAGTCTGATTTAATTGCTTTAAGTACGTAAAATTAAGGTTTTAATAAAAATTTTCATAAAATGTTTTAATAAGAGTTATTTTAAAACTTGTTTAGTTAAGATTATGAGTTGTATATAGACGAAAAAGGTATTAACAGTTTGAATTATATGTAACAATTCTTTTGTTGCAAGTTGGGAGCTAGATGATTTGATTTTGTATTATATTGTATAGTGGTTTTGATAGTGATATATCTGAGAATCAGATTACGCTTATATTTGTAATGAGAATTATAAATGACGAGTTTAATTTTTAGAAACATAAATTTTTAATAAATTATACTGTTAATATTGTTTAAGTGAATGGTGCTGTGTTGGTGTGTGTAAAGTGAGGTGTGTGGGTGTGTAAGTGAAGTGTGCGTGTGGTGTGTGTGTGTGTTAATCTGTGTGCGAGTGTAAGTAGTATGTGTGTGTGTGTAAGAAATCTGTGTGTGTAAGTAAATCCTGTATGTGTGTATAACGTAAATCGTTGTGTGAGTTGTAGTGAAATCTGCGTGAGTGTAAGTAAATCTGTGTGTGTAAGTAAGTCTGTGTGTGGGGTGTGGTGTTGTGTAAGTAAATCCGTGTGAGTGTAAGTATGTGAGTGTAAAGTAAATTCTGTGAATAAATATCTGTGTGTGTGGAGGAGAAAGAGTAAAATGTAAGTGCCTATGGGTAAATGTAAGTGAGACGTGATAACGTTATGTAAAGTGTCAATAGTGAATGTGGCTCAAATAGTAACTGTTGCCGCTGTGTGGGTTGTTCTAATAATAATAGATAACGAATAGGCATGAGTAAATTACACAAGATATAATAAAATATAATCGATAATGAATTTTAGAAACTTAAAAGAAATATAAATATAAATAGAAAAAATAACAAAAGAGATATAAAATTAAAAAGTTATTAACAAAATAAGATAAAATATTAAATAAGTATTAAATATAAAATGATTATTTATATTGATGAAGAAATTTAATAATTGAGAATGCAGACTCACAGTAGATAAGTAGAATTAAAAACAAAATAAAATATATAAAAGTAAAATAATAAGAATAAAAATAAAAAGAATAACAAGATATTAAAATAAAAAGTATTAAAACAATAATAAATAATAATTAATATAGGTAAATATATATAAAATAAAGGGGAGGTGGTTTAAAAAGAATGAAAAAAGATAAAATAAAGAAGATATATAAAGCAAAATAAAAAGAAAAAATATTGATGTTAATAAATATATGAGTTAAAGCAGTAAATGAGTTAAGAGTTATAGCAGTAAAGCAGTAAAGTTAAAGCATAAAGCAGAGAGTTAAAGCAGTAAATGCAGCTAGTTTAAGAGCAGTAATAACAGTAAACAAAACATGACCTAATCCCCTAGGTTAGGTAATGAAACCTCTATGATTTACTGATTTACTGCTTAAAAGTAGTGATATGTTAATTTATTATATTATATGAAGTTAAAGCAGTAAAACATGTTGAGGTTAAAACAGTGAAGAGCAAATAGTTAAAAACATATAAGCTAGAAAGTGTTAAAATACTAGTTACACAGCAGAAGTTAAGAAGCAGTAGATAGCGAGAAAGTTTTAAATTGTTCAGTGAAAAAGCAGTAAGTTAAAGCAGTAAAGCAGAAAGTTAAGCATAAATACAGCTGAGTTTAGTAAGGGGCAGAATACAGTATAATAAAATAGCAATTGACTAATCGCCCGCCCCGCTTTAGGGTGTTAGTAACACCTCTAGTGATTTACTGACTTTATCTGCTTTAAAAGTAGTAATTGTTAAATGTTTTAGTAGAATTCGTTACAATGTAGTGAAAATCAAAATTGAATTTTCGATGAAATCGTCATTGGATATTATTTGTTAGTAAATCAATTTTAAAAAATTTATATAATTAAAAAATACTAGGAAGTAAAAGATAAATAAAAATAAGTAATAATATATATATGTAATAATAATAGGTCTGTAACGAGTTACAATTTAATATTTCACTGAAAATGTTTTCAGTTTTGTAAATGTTAAAGTTATTTTGAATATATATATTAGTAATTTTGTTATTATGATTCATATTTATTTTATTTTTGATTAATAAGTAAGAGTCGCATTTAGAATATATTTATTTATTTATTTATGGAATATTTATTATTATTAAAGTTTTATCTCTTTTTATTTATTTATTTTATATTTTTTTTCATTCCCGCAGGAATTATTGCGCGCTTGCGGCGCGCACGCGACGGGCCGGTTGTAAATAAAAATGTCCATGCTTCATGAATATGGAGGCATAAACCTACACATTTACCAAATAAAGATTCATAAAACTTTAATAGATATAATAAAAATTAAAGAATGCCGTTACTGTCAGCCATTGTCAAATAACTGACACTTTGATGGTTTAGGAGCACTAGAGTATCGAAAAGGAATAAATGCATCCTACAAAATTTTATATATTTTGTTTTCAACTCAGGAAATATTAAAAATAATAAAAAAAAAATCAATGTTTATAAATAATAGTACAGTACCAATTTAATATCCAGATTTGGTAAATGAAAATCTTCAATAAAAGGAGAACCTGTAAGTCACCGCCACAGGAAATGAAAGGGACCAATAGGCTCCTGTCGTCCAATTCAGGAAATCGTATTACCTACCAATACCACTCCCACATCATTCCGACCTAAAAAGAATATAAAACGGAGAGTATTTTCTGGCGAGAAAATATAAATACCCTTTTCAATTATGTGGTAATAATATATAAATAATAAATAAAATAATAATTATAAAATAATAATAATTTAATAATAATAATATATAATAATAATAATAATAATAATAATAATATAATAATAATAATAATATAATATAATAAATAATAATTTAATAATGAATAGAATAATAATTAAAATAAATAATAATAAACCTATAAAAGAGTACATTAATAAGAAAAAAAGAGTCATAAACTGTAAAATTAAACATTAATTACATTAACAATACCATCTTGTTCTTTCAATTAAAATATAAGCATATATTTTCTAAAAAAAAAGAATCAATAAATATATTAAATTAATAGGAATACCAAATCTGAATATACCCACTCAAAAGGTCATTGCATTTGATTTGTTCACAGCCATTTAATAATCTAAACAAACAACAAGGATAAAGCAACGGTGGACCAATATGATCCTTCTTTCAAGATATGTGAATTAGAAATTCAATACATTCCCATTTCCACAAATTTCAACTTATTAAATTCGCAATACGGGCAGTGTGTGATAAGTTACCATTATAAATATCCCGTTTGCATGCGTTTTATTTACCATCGTAATGAAAAAACTAAAGGAATATTTCAGTCCTAATAGATATATTTATAATTATGAAAATAATATTGAGAAAATGAATATTCATATAAAAAATAATAATAACGCAATTCTTGTCATTACATCGTATGCATGAATTATTTCTTAACTAATTAGCTTTTTTGGAAGGACCTTTAAAATAACAAGTAAGGGAAGGTAAACGTCTGATTTAAGAAACAAAGAAAGGTTAATAGTTCTTAATATATATTTGAACTATCTGTATGTCCTCCACCGGAGAGAAAAAATCAGACCCTGTAGACTATCTGACATCGGTGCATAGCAAGAAACCATGTCACGAAAACCTTGAAATTAACGTAAAATAATGTCTCATTGGCCTAATCGTCCAACATTTAAATAATCTAGATATAAATGAAAGTTCTATCACAACTTAAGGTAACCTAACCGTCTTTCAGGTTCCAGTGAAAAAAGTCTCAACATACAAGATTTATAACAAAGAACTTAAGAGTGTCCAGACATCAACCGTTCACGCACGCCAAAATTGACAAAAATGCCTTGTTCGGAATTTTCAAGAGCCTGACTTTATTAATACGAAGTAAAGTCGGACGCCGAAACCAGTATGTCGTTAAAGTCTCCCTAGTCAAAATGACTTCTCAATGCTAACAAGAAATTGGTGTTCTAAATCCAATACGTTTTTTTCCAGATACTACTTGTAAGTAAGAAAACTAATGACCTTGCATATTAACCCGTGTATTCTAAAATGTTATAAAATGAGCGAATGAAGCCTATGTTTTGCAGTTAAAAGAAAATATTTAATTTTCAAATATATAAATAGTCTAAACCCAATTGAAGGTGTTCACAAAGGATGTGGAAGTACTTAACTATCAGAAAGAATATTTCAACTTAAGGCTTGTATGGAATATAAATATAAAAGTTAATATATACGTAAATAATTAAAAATCCTTATAAAAGAAATATTATTAGACCTTTACTTTAATTCTTTAGAACTTCTTCAAACATCTAAAAATATATTTGCCAAGTTGTCCAAGGAACAGCAGTGCTCAGTGAAAATCGACAAATTTTAAATAAATATGTCGTTACGATCTAGTTTTTAAAGAAATTTTTAAAAACGAAAATTTTATACATGGTTCTTTTTGATATAATATAAGATAAGTAAAAACTTAAAAAAGCAATTTTTCATAAATATTACTCAATTACAGACTATTATTAACGTAATAATTCTGTTTAATTCATTGTTGTGCACCAAAGTGGCTAATTAAAATACGGTCCTGGCCATGACGTTACATAAAACCTAAACTGTACTTTAGCGGAAGATTTAAAGGAGATGGAATAAATACTTACAGCTATTTAAAGATCAATTGCTGGTGCATTTTTGAATTCACATAAAAAACTTAATTAAAAAAATTAAAATTCTGACATGACCTTTATAATCTGAAAGACAAAAAATCGTACAAAAACAAAAAGAAGAAAAAAAGAAAAAAATAACAAAAAAGTATGTAGTTATGAGAACTTTGAACACCCGATGCGAAGATTCAGATTATGCATATTCTATAGAAATAAAAAAGCGGGTAACTAACATTGAAAACGATAGCTCTAATTTCGGTTAACCATCATGACAGGCGGGTACGCGGAAATTGATTTGCGCCTGCGGCGCTTGTTCTTTTTGTGTGCGTTTTGGTCGGGGCGGGGTGAACGCGGAAATATGCGGCTCTGGTCGGCGCCTTGCGGCGGGCGGGAACGCGCGCGTGGGGTCGCTTACCGCGGGTGCGTTCGTGGGGATCTTCACTGCGGAGGTGTGCGCATTGTGCGGCGCCCCTGGTGGATAGCTTTATGAATCTAGGGAAGCATGTAATACTGTAACTCGTTCTTTAATGTCAGGTAGAATGAGCCATTTCAAAGATGATTTCATCAAGATGAATCATCAATAATACTGCCATCAAAGATGATTCTATCAAAGATGAATCATCAAAGATGAACCTTCATAGTTGAGGCATCAAAGGTGAGGCATTAATGCTGAGTCAAAGATGAACCTTCAAAAGTTGAGGCATCAAAGTTGATGTGTCAAAGTTGAGGGCATTAAGTTTAAGCATCAAAATATCGAGTGTGGTAAGTGTAAGTGTATCTGTGTGATTGTGTGAATGTTATAGTGGTAGAATGTTTATATGTAAGTGTCATATGGTTTATGTAGTGCCTATGGCAATTGTGTAATGTGCTTATAAGTTCCTAGTGTTGTAAAAGTGTCAATAAGTGAATGTGTGTGTATAAGTGTCCTAGTGATATATATATAAATCGTATATATATATATTATTTATTGTAATATAATTATATATATGATTATATGATATATAGTATTTAATATTATATATATTATCCTATATAATATATATATATATATATAGGGCTAGTAGTGGTAGAAAATTACAACTTCCATAGTAGGGCAAAGCATCCTAGCAGAACTTGTAATATACACCATTCGAATCCTCTTACCACCTTATACCTAGGGGTAGACACCCATATGAGGGGCATTCTGGGCTCAGGGGAGTCTAGAAATTGGCGTTTGGAATAAAAAGTGTGCCTTCTATTTGGCACCTATAACGTAGCACAGAAAAATATATAACGTTGAAGAAAGAACTTCATTGTTTGTTTGTTTTTTGTGCACTTGCACGTGGAACTTCTATGGCCACTCCATTGCACTCACTTTGGCACTCACCTGGCACTTGCCCTGGCAACCATAATAAGAATCATAGACACTAATAGAACATTCATAATACTTCTTAACGGTGTTGGGATGCTCATTAAAGCCATCAAGTTAGCGCGGGTCAAAGAAATTGCCCCATGGTATAGTATGCCCAGTGGGTCAAGTTAAGACTTCAGTAAGTGTGGGGTATGTAGGCTAAGTAAGGTTGGGTGGTAGTCTAGGTGTAGGTTAGTAAAGGCTGGGGAGGCTAGGTGTAGGTGTAGGTGAGTAGGTAGGCTGAAGGCCCTTGGGTGCTAAACTAGGTGTCAGGTGTAAGGCTAAAGTATCAGGCTGGGTGGAAGATCTAGGTGTAGGTGTTAGGCTAGGTGAAGGATGGGTGGAGGCTAGGTGTAGGCTGGGTGTAGCCCTATGGTAGGTGCAGGTGTAGGTGTAGGCTAGGGGTACAGGCTGGGCGAATCTAGGTGTAGGCTGTATGCTAGGTTGAAGGTGGGTGGAGGCTAGGTTAGGTTGTAGGTCTAGTGTAGGCTAGGTGGTGTGTGTGTGTGTGGTGTGTGTGTGTGTGTGTGTGTGTGTGGCGTTGTAAGATGTTTTACCGAAGCATCGTCATAAAAAAAATAGGGCAAGCCCCTAAAAGTGGGCCAAAAATTCCGTGGGCCAAATTGACCCATGAAGACCAAAGGGTAGGCAAAAATTAACGTGGTTGGCGAAAATTGACCCCTGGAAGACCAAAGGACCAAAGAATTACGTGGGCCAAAAATATGACCCACGGCAAGATCCAAGGGTAAGCCAAAATTACCGTGTGGAAAAATTGACTCTCTCATTGGTCCGATGAAAAATTAGGGGGCGCAAAATAGGGTAATACGTACAACGGTTGGACGCAACCGTTTGGCGCAACCCTTCTTCGAAGGGTTGCATAAATTAGGGTTGCCGAAAAACTTAGGGTGCCTAAAAAATTAGGGGTGCCTAAAAAATACCGTGGGCCAAAAATTGACCAGGAATACGCAAAGGGGTTGGTTCGAAAAAAAAGTAAAGGTCCCAAAAGAGTGTAAAGAGGCCCAAAAAATTTAACGTAAAAAACTTCAGTTGCCCTTAAAGGTAGAAGGCCAATAAAAAGGTCAATGCCCTAAAAGGAGGTCAAGGTCAGGTAAAAGATTCGAGCTCAAGAAAAGGTCCACGTAAAAAAAAAGGTCAGTGTAGTCGGTCAGGTAGGTGTGGTTTTTGCGTTGGGTGGGTTTTCGTGTGTGGTGTTTTCGTCGGTGGGGTGGTTTTTTACGCGGTTTCCACATATCGTCCCTCCCTATCTGACTTATATATAATGATATATATTATATATAACTATCTAATATATATATATATATTATATATTATATAATATAGAAGTTCATATGATATATATATATATATATATAGTATTATATATATATAGAATATATATTATATTATTATATATATATTATATAATCATAATATATATATTATATATATTATATAAATATATTATATATATATATATATATAGTATATATTAATTATATAATATATATAGTGCGTTTTCTTTAGTGTGAGTTATTCGATTTATCTCTATTAACAATGGCGAGTTGATTTGTCTTGCGCTTGTCGAAACAATTATTTGAAGCGTTCCTTTTTTTCGATCCTCCACACTTGGCAAGAAAAATTGAACTTAATACAAAGTGGCCCCGACGAGCCTCGATATTGCCTCTGAATCTTAGAACTCCTTACATAAGACAAAGGACAGGAATTGTTCGAAAAGGCTTTCCAAACCAACGCGCCCAGATAACATGAGATAAAAACCACGTTGGCTTGCAGGAAGTGCCTAAATTTACATAGACTATTTTGTTGTCCAGCCATATTTGGTAAGAGAAGCATTTGGGCTAAAATTGGTTGAGATTATCTTAACAAACCTGGCAAATGCCAATAATAAACATGAAAAGGTCACAATCTCCTATGTTATAGTTGATTACAATTAAAAACAGCTGGGCAGATGGATAAGAGATGTTGCGTAAATATATATCATAGGGTGTTTCATTTTTTTCCCAAAGATGGTGAAACTTTTCATATGCTTTGCTTACGTCCGAGTCTCAGTGATATAATATATGTCATGCCACAATTTCAAGAACGATTACATAATTATTTTAGGGGTGCCCACATTGATTCACTTATCTCCAACCTATGTGTAATTTCTAATATTGAATTGCAATGACTAATGGGCTTTACATGTATTTCTTTCATCTGTTGCAGGTAATTGACGTTATAATGGGAAGCAAAAGAGAACTTTGGCTGCTAGAAAAGGCTGCCTAAGTGGAGGTTTTAGGACTCGGGCGTCCCTCAAATGACAAGTACTTGTTAGTGTTATGTATCGATCAAAAGGAAATTGAAGAACCACGTCGGATGTTATTAAATGAAGCTAATAGTAACGAAACTACAGCAGTGTGGGTGAAGGCAATATCCCCGTTAAGACGGAGGAGTAATAGTCCGTGCTGGTAATAGACAGAAGCTTAAAGAAGGAATACCCATCTAGGTAAAGGAGAAATCGATGAAACACGCATACGAGCAAAATGTGAACGGCATATTTGGAAATATGATCTCGTTCGAGTATTTTGAACTATTTGTCCCGCAAAATGTGAGGACATGGAACTAGCGTACACAAGAAGATTAAAGAA
>JABUQX010055811.1:0-2500 GCA_015478945.1 Trachelipus rathkii
TTCTTTGATAAGTACAGCTGATGGAGATCGTTTGATGACAAAGTAGGAATAAAAGTTGGGAGATAGAACGGAACCCCTTCCGGAACACCACAGTTAACAGGAAAGGAGGAAAGAGATCGCTACCATCAACGAGGTGCTGATATAGAGCGATCGGAGAAAAAACTAGACGAGAGTAAGCAATAAGAGAAGGAGGAACCCAAAGGACAGTTAGTTAGAGAAGCACGTGATTCGTGCCCATAACCTGTGTCAAGCATTTGGATATGTCAAGCGCACCACGCAAGACTCCCCTATGGTCCCTTAAGGGCCAGAAAACCCATAATCAGTTAGATAGGTAAAGTATGTCACCGAGTTTGCACCTCAGCGACAGAGCCATGAACTGATGATCTGAAAGAACTGGGAATGAGACTCAAGATGATTCAGGAAATGAGAAATGAGACTGGTTAAGAAGAGTTTCAAAAGATTTTATGAATAACTAAAGTGATAGCTATAGAGGCGATAATTTTAGAAGAATCAAATCATTCTTACCTTTTTTTCGGATCGGTTGGACCAGTGCGCGCTTCCAGCAACTGAGAAAAGTAATAGGTATTAAAAACAATGAGAGAGTAGGAGTTGACGAGGACAGGAGCCAGCTCAGAAGCACCTCCCTCAAAACACAGGGAGGAATGCCATCCGGGCCACTAGCCGTCCTGACGTTATAGCATCTCAGGATCCCTGCACGCACATCATGTGTTAATCATTAGGTAAAGACCGATGGGAAACCTGAGCAGGAGAAGAGTTGGAGGAGGGATGCCAGAATCGTCCAGGGTAGAATTAGATAGAAAAAAGCGAGGGCCGAAGATTAGCCTTTTCAGTTGAGAGTTAGCAATAGAACAGTCAGGATTTAATAAGGGAGGATGGAAAGCAGATTTTATAAAAGTTGTTATACATGTTTTTTGCAAGGGCCAGAAATTTTAATCTGAAGAACGAAACCAAGTAGGTTGTTCGCACTTTCTTTTGTGAACGGCGCTTACAGCCTGTCGAATTAGTATCACTGCACGACATTCCTACGCAGAAGAAATATTAGTAACAGTCAAAGTAGAATGTAGAGCATTTTCCATGCCCGATAGGCATGTCTCCGCTCCTTATGGCCGCGAGAAACAAGCTCCACGAACCATGAATTTCGAGGAGAAAAGTATTTAGTTGAGAATGGAATGAACCTGCTCATCCTTCCGGTGATTACGCCCACCACTTTTCGGCGGTGAACGAGGCAGTCCCCCGAGTCAGCAGGATTATTTCCAGGTAGTTAGCCAAAAAACAACGCAATCCCGCCAATTAGACCCGATTAAAAGTGCCAGAACATTACGTTTAGGCATCGTGGAGCTTCTTGTGAGAAAAATATTATAATTAAGAGCTACAAGATTTGGTCAGACGTCACCAACAGAGGAGAAATATGGTATTTAAAACGAGAAGGCATTAGTGGGAAACATTTATCATAGCATATCAAGAATTGGTGTAGACGATCTGAATATGTGTAGGTTCCTTAATTAACTGTGCCAATCGTTAGAATACTGAATGTTTGGGCCTACTTTTCCCACCTGCAATCACGAGTGTGAGATGAGGCCCAACCACCTCGCAGTGTGTGTACGTTGAATAACCTAATAGGAAGATTCAGCATTGATAGGAAAGAAAGTACAGTTCTCATGAGAATCAAGTAGGTAAGATAGTCAAAAGAAAAGTGAAATCTGGTTCGTTAGGTAGCCAAGTACAGAAACACAAGTTTAATGTCAGTAATAGGGAAAAGAATTTTTAGCCAAGGAACTCGAACTTAGGAGATTCAAGATTCTCGAACGTGATACAGGAGTGTTTATGTTTATATGGCACAGACACCCCCATATAGAAAGAAGTTATAGCTTAGAGATATAAGTTATTTGAAAAGAATCCCGGCCACTGTCTCAGACAATAATAAGAGTCTATGGTTGAGAGTTAGAGAGGATATTCCACACGATTCTTGAATTAGCACGCAGCCACGAACTTCAGGCAAAGTCATTAGAAACACCCCCGCCTGCGCCCACCCCCACAATCTACTTCGACCTGTTATTCGATCAGCCGCTCGCACAAACAAGCGCACACAAACACTATTAAGTTTTTAATCTTTCATGCAATCACACACACACACACGCATAACCACATACACACTGTACACGACAACACACACCGACGCACAACACACACACAACACACACACACAGATTAATAACTACACAGATTTAAACCAGTTTTAAAAAAAAATCAAATATCACAAGTGATGGTAAACTTGGAATATTTAGTTAAAAGCTAAAAATAAACTTTACGTTTATCCAATGTTATTTAGAGAAAGAAACTACAAATCCTATTAATTATTATAATAATGTTTAGACCTAATTCGAAAATCCCGCGAAACATAGATTAAGATTAAGCGCGAAAATGGAAAAAGTTCAATTTAACAATCCACACCATTTGCAAAGTAAACAATTACAAACAC
>JABUQX010055811.1:7500-12500 GCA_015478945.1 Trachelipus rathkii
TGATCGCGTATCTATTGAGATTAACCGATCTACTATCTCGTCCTTACAATCAATAGACGTGCTCTTACTTACCAAATAGTTCCCTTGAAGACTAATGAATTTGAAGTCAGGAGACTTATTTAAATGTTTTCGTCTCTCTTACAGCCAAATAGTTCCAGAAATTACATATGAATTGATCAGTGATATTACTAAATAAATGCTACCATTTGTTTCTTTTTTTTCATTCATTCTCATTTACTTTAAATAGCTTACAAGCTCCTTTAAAAAAAAAAATAAAAAAAGAATTCTTGAAATCCCTCATTGCATCTTCGTGGAGAAATAGTTTACTTTATACGTAGTTACAGCATATAGATTGCAATTTAAACTCGCATGGTTATATTATATAGTACATTGTATATTAATTATTATAATTTGATAGAATTTTAACAACATTAATTTAATGTAAAAAAATAATATATAAATAGAAAATCTTTGGGTTAGTATTAAAATATAGGTCATTAATATAAAAGTTGAGAGAGAGAGAGACGGGAGAGAGAGAGAGAGAGAGATGAGAGAAGAGAGATGAGAGAGTGTTAGAATGTGCTGCGAGAGGATGTAAGTGTGAGAGAACGTGAGTATGTCCGTGTGGTTGTGTCTGTGTGTGGTTGTCGTTGTGTGTGAGGTGTGGTTTGTGTATTGGTGTGTGTGTGTGTGTGTGTGTTTTGTAATTTTATAGTTCAGATTATAATATGAAAATTTTTATTTAAAAAATAAATATACAAAAATCTTTATTAAATTAAGGAATGTTTATTCATACCAATGCTGCAATTATCAGCGTTGCAATATATACTATGACTAATATAATTATATATTATATATATATATATATATATATATAATATATATACTATAATATAATATATATTATATATATATATATATTATATATATATAGTATATATATATAATATTAATATAAGGATAAAGTTCCCGAAAGAAACATGCATGTAACAAAAACTTATAACAGCTACAGGAAAATAGATAACATAATTTTATTAATCAGGAGACCATTTTTATCCATGAAATTAAACAAAATAAATATAATACGCTTTTGAAATATTTTAAAAATTGTTAAAAATGTGGGAAATCTGTATGATAATGATAATTTTTGAGAAGAACGAGGAGCTCCATCGCTACGAGAGAACCTACTGCCAAATGATTTTTTTTACTAAAATATCCCAAGGGTAACAGAAGATGACAGATCAGGGTTTCGTCCCCCCCTCGTCCCTCCAGTCAGCTCGAACCCAAAAAAGGAAATTATAAAGAACAATAAACATTTCTCCAGAGCACAATAAGAAACAACAATATTGAAACTCTTGCTCTCGTAGTACTTACTGCCCAAAAATGGAACGTAAGAAGGAGCGTACGCTAGCCAGCCCTTAAGATATATACTAGGATTTAGGTGTATTAATAAATATTAGAATAAAATAATTTTTTTTATTCATCGATGAACATTTGCATTCTGAAATCAATATGTTTTTTATTTCTGTAGATGCTGTATAGTATTTTTTAGTTACATCCATGATGCTTTCGGGAGCATAAAACCTATATTATATATAATATATACTATATATATAATATTATATATATATATTATATATATATATATATATATTATTATATATATTAAATATACTATATTTATATACATTTTATAATATATATATATATATTAGTATAGGAATATATAATATTATATATATATATATATATTATATATATATATATATTATATATATATATACCTATATACTATATATATATATAATATTAATATAGTATTATAATTAATATATAGTATATTATAATTATTATTATATATTAGTTATAATATAGTATAATATATATATATATATAATATATATAATAATATATAATATTATATATATATATATATATATATATATATATATATTTATATAATATATTTAATATATTAATAGTATATAATATATAGTATATATATAGTATAATAAATATATATATATTATATTATATAATTATATAATATATATATAATATATGATATCATATACGTATTACTATAGTAATAGGTATATATATAGTATTATACTATATACATATGTATATATTACTGATGCTGCAGATGTCATTTTTGTCGCATCCGCGGATTTGTAATATAATACTATATAATATTATATATATACTATATATATACTTAAATATAATTTATATTATAATATATATTTATATAGTATATCATATATTATATATATATTTATATATATAAAAGTATTATAATATATATATATGATTATTGCGGGGATTTAAACAACCCAACAAGAAAATAGAATTTAGTTTAGAGTGAAATCATCAGAAGATCAGA
Source organism: Trachelipus rathkii (assembly GCA_015478945.1). NCBI lineage: Eukaryota > Metazoa > Arthropoda > Malacostraca > Isopoda > Trachelipodidae > Trachelipus > Trachelipus rathkii. The sequence goes on from JABUQX010055811.1 coordinate 9,887, forward strand.
TGCTCCATACGATTCTAAGGAGAAGAAGATGTAGCAAGGAATAAGAGAGAAAGGAGTAAGTGAGAATAAGGTTGTGAAAAGGGAAATAGTCACATGCAAGGAAGAGGAAGAAATACTCCCGTTGATGAACGTAAGTAAAATTGATTGAAGTTTGTTTTTTTTAGTTCAGATTTTCTTAAGAAAAAAAAACGAAGAATAGAAAGGTTTTAATAATTTTTTTGTTTTAGGGGACTAATTGGGAGCCGGACTCGGCTAAATTGGAGTTAGACTGGATGTGGAGCCCGATTGAACTTGGAGCCTGATATGGGGATCATGATTCATTGATGATCGTTAATTGCTACGATGTAATAGGTTACTTCCTAAATTTGAACGAATAAGGATCCTGCTTAAACAGGAAAATAACTCTCCGAATTTATAACGAGTGATCGATTTCCTTCCAAATGACTGTGAGTATTTAACATGACAACGGATTGTGTTTTAATTTGTAAGCCATTGTTTTACTATTCTTTGAACTCAATTGTTCGTTTAAAGTGATAAACTTTATTTAATTAAACACTTGCATTACTACTTGGTTTTTGAACATTGTTTGTCTCGACTATTAAAAGCAAAGATAGGTTTAAACTATTAAGCAGGTTGTAAATATGTATATGAGAAAGTGACACTTATGCGTAGTTCTTATTAATTTGTGTATTGATTCCTTAATAGTGTTTGGCAGCGGCCTGCATTTAAAAAAAGTTATCAGTGTAATTGACAGCAAAACATAAAATTACTTGTGAACCCCCAAGATATTAACTTCTATTTGAAATCATAATTGTTAATTAATTACATATTTGCGTAAATGGCATCTAATTTTTCCGAATGAGAAATTGCCCTGATGAAACTAATTGTATCGTTCAGTTCTCGATGATGTGCCCCCTACGACGAAATAGATGAATATCGCTGTGTTGAACTCGTCGTTTCCGCATATACTGGTTTCTTCAGTTATTTAATGTCCGTTACGTATGTAAATATTGAATTATTAAAGCATTTAAATTTTGTTAGTGTTAAATTTCAGTTTCCTTCTTTATCCTGCTACTAAGGAAGAAGTTTTGAGTAAGGAACACATGTGATTTTGCGATCTTTGTCAGTGTATTAGTATAGAAAGGTTGAAGTGTTTTTAATAGTGATAAATTATTTTACCTAATAGAAGTGTCCGTTAGACATGTGGCTATGTAGTGGTCGTGGATCGAGCCCTTGCTTTTAAGTTTTTTTGGGAAGATTGCAAATATGCATTAGGGGGAAAGGTGTGAATCGACACATTAACGTTATGGGGTTTCCAAGGATTTGTCTTGCGAGATATAACAAATTTGTAGCAACATTCCATTATAAAAGGGTATGTGGTAAGAATAATTTGGGAGATTGTTGAACAAATAATGAGAGAGATGCGAAGTAAGTATGAGTCCGGAGCATGTGTAAGGTTATGTAAGTTTTGAAATCTTTTTTTTTTTTCGACCTATACGGTCGCACACGCGCCCACAACTTGGTCGAATGGGGAGATATAATTGCTGGATTTAAACAAATCCAACAAGAAATAGAATTTATAGGCTAGAGTGAAAATTTATAGATGAGCCCATTCGATCTCACGGAGAAGGATGTAGAAAGGAATAAGGAGAAGGAGTAAGGAGATTAAGGTTGTGAAAACAGGGAAATAGTCACATGCAAGGAAGAGGAGAAATACTCCCGTTCATTGAACGTTCATGTCTAGATTGTGAGTTTGTTTATTTCTGAGATAGATTTGAAGAAATATATGTATATATTTCTGTAATAATTTTTTTGTTTTTAGACGTAAGACATTAATATAAATCTGGTTGTATTATAGAGTTGGAAAGGAATAGGGATTTTAAGTCTGATCTGCATACCGTTCATGATGCATACTTTTAATTGCTAATGTAACTGCAGTTACTTCCTAAAATTTGAACGTAAATAGGATCCCTGTCTTTAAACAGAGAAAATAAACTCTTCGAATTATACTCATACCGAGTGATCGATTTCTTCCAAAATGACTGTGAGGTATTTAGAACAGTGACACGGATGTGTTTTAATTCTTGTAACCATTTTTACATTTTCTTTGAACTCAATTTTCGTTTAAATTGATAACTGTTATTATTAAACACTTTGCCCTCAAATTACTACTTCGGTGTGTGTGTCAGACTATTGTGTGTGTTTAAACACTATTGTTAGCAGGCGTACTGACGCATAATTTTATGAACTATTGATGTATTGAATCTTAATAGTGTTTGGCATCGCCCTGCATTTAAAAAAATTGATTCGCTGTAATTGACAGCAAAACATAAAATTATACGGAACCCTTAAGCTCTATAACTCTTATTTGGTAACACTTGTAAATTACCTATTTTCTTGAAGTCTAATTTTTCCGAATGGAAATTGCCCTGATGAAACTGACATTGTATCTTTAGTCTCGACTGTTTGTATACGAGGAATTGGATCGAATTTTCGTTGTTGAAGTTCTTTTCTTATTATACTGGTTGTGTATGTAAGTCTTCAATAATGTAAAATGAAATTGCATTAGCATTTATAAGTTTGTTAGCGTAAAAAAATAAAGATGTGTATTTTT
>JABUQX010055811.1:20000-22500 GCA_015478945.1 Trachelipus rathkii
ATATTATTATATATATATATATATATATATAATATATATATATAATATATACTATAATATATACTATACTTATATATTTTATATATATTACTATATTATATATTATATATATATATATATCGAACTAGAAACTAGTTCTAACGGGGAAGTGGAATTAAAGGGGTTCTCCGTTATTTAATTTTATTAGGCACATTAATAAATTGGTGTAATGATCCACTTCACAATTAATTCATAGAAAAATATTTAATTATTATAAACATTTAAAACTATGTGTATCAATGTCTTATATTTTATTCAACTTTTTTGATACAGACAAAATTACGGCACCTTCCTCATCTTGTATTTTATGAATGCTTACTAACCAGGCACTTTTGCCCGAAACATCTTTTGGCACTTCAGTCAAGCCTCTCGGTTGTGATTGGCCCATACAATAATATAAATAGATTTTTGCATGGTATTTAAACAACTACATGGCACGTTATATACGTAACAGTGAATTTTTCCGTTATTTCTTTTAGGTGTATATAGCCCTTATAGTGAGGTGTACGCAATTATTATAGTAAGGGGCGTAGCCCCCTTACATGTGATGATCTTGAGTGACGGGCTGCTTAAGGGGGACAAAAAATTAAGCAGCCCTGCCTCTTTTCCTTAAGATTAATTGTAATCAACATAAAGTAATTAGAATGAAGGAAAAGACTTTTCTTTTAACTTTGAGAGAGGGAGGGTAAATTACAATCTATTTATTTTTTTTAACGTTCTTAAAATCTATATAATTGATTTAAATTTTATTTTTAGAGCACTTTATTATATAAAACCTTTTGAATACCTCTGAAAGAGAAAAATTATTGAGCATTTTTACTAGTTTCTTTGTCATTCTCAACTATGTTTACAAAATTGTGGTACACTCTTAAGTTTCGGAGATTCTCTGATACTTCTTTCCCATGCTTTATTATGTATATATTGTTTTTGTTTATCCTCACCACTCGGTAAGGACCATAATATTTCTCAGCTAATTTACTTAAATTGCATTGTTGATTTTTCACCAGAACAAACTTAGCTTTATACAGATCTTTGGAACAAATATGTGTCTGTTTTTATAAACCGAGTGAGGCAGGAAAGGCTGGCGCATCAATGTCAATAATTTTTTAAATAAGCACTGTGTTATATTGTGTCACAAATAGGTTCATTTTGCAGTATGCAACCGGGCACTTCCAAAATTTGACAGAACACGAGTAAAGCCGTCGTGACTCCTGCAGCGTTCATAGGACTTATTCGCAAGCAGTATAGTGCCTTCGTTTAATTATGAGGCCACTAAAATTGTTTATTAAAATTGGGGGTTTATTCTCCCTGTCATTTCTGGATTATTCGCAAGCAGTATAGTGCCCTCGTTTAAATCGGTTATGTAAGAGCCCACTAAAATTGTTTATTCTCCCTGTCATTAATCATGCAGCTTAAACTCTGTATTAAAATGCTGTAAATCATTTCACATAATTCATTACTATTTGGGCTATATGAGGAAGTCGTGACGTGATCCACACCGAGTAAATTACACACTTTTTAAAACATCCTTGCAAAAAATTGGCTTCCCCGATCTGAAACAACCCTCTTAATCACTCCACATAACGGAAAAATCTTATTTATCAAAATGTGCAACACTGAATCTAACGTTGCTTCCTTTAAGGCATAAACAAACGGATACTTACCAAACATATCTATAAAACCTAATAGGTACATGTAACCTTTACTGTACAGCATAGTCACAAGGTCTACATGGAACTTTGAAACTTTTCCGACACTTCTTTAAATCTTGCGAATTCAGGGTTGATCATTTTCGTAGATGTCACCATACTATATATAGTCCTTCACCCAGCTATGCATATTCGTGAACACAAAATCACCCTTGATAACAATCAGAGTTTATTTAACCCCCAAATGGTTTTGTGTAATTCATGGAAAGGACGAGGAGCGACTTGATAAAATATCATTCATGATTGAAGCACAAAGAACATTTTAAAGATGTAACTGATGAAGAAGCAGGCCAGAAAGAAGATAAAGACAGAAAGAAAAAAATTGCTGCTCGGCAATTGAAATCAGATTTCAAGAGTATCTGTATGCCACAAAATATTGGGATACAACTGATAACAAATCTAAGAGAGTAGATAAACATATAGCTGAAATTATAGTTATGGGTGATCTACTATTCAGACATGTGAAGATCTTGGATTCATAAGATTTTGACGGAAGTTGTTTCGCAATACAAATTGTGTCAATGAAATTTCTGCTCATCCCTGATATGCAATGAAATATATATATGAATCTGTTTTTAATAAAATAAAACAAATAATTGATGAAATAAAGCAGTAAAATAAATTTGCTTTCACTACAGATGTGTGGTCAGATACTTTAGCTTGGATGTCGTTACCCGTTACTGAACCTAATTGTACATACTTTCAATAAAACGTTTGAGAGAATAAATATAATATTAGGTGTGGTTTGAGGA
>JABUQX010055812.1:0-11931 GCA_015478945.1 Trachelipus rathkii
TGTACTACTTTTCTGCAATGCTTTATATCGCTGATTCCAAATATGTAATTTCAAATTGTTAGTCACTCCGGTGAAGTAACTTTACAATATATTTTTTTTTCCTTAACTTAATTATCTTATCTTTTTTTTTTCAATTGAACTGAAAATAATACTATTGTGAGACTATCTTTCTCTATCAGCGCTTGGTCATACATCAACAAAATTAATCAGTGCTGAGAGTAGAATGTGTTTTTTGCTTGAGTCAGATGTGTCTGTGCTCGGTATATCTCAACAACTCCATTATCTGTTCAACTCACTCTCTAACATCAGGCTTAACTACTTGCTCAATCTTACATGCACTCCATTTGGATAAATCTGGAACACACTTCTTTATCTATTTTTCCTATTCCCTTGATTTGCACACTTTCAAGCGCTTGTGTATCAGGGTTCTCACCGCTTGAAAACTGATGGACCTGGCTTTGGAAATTTTCCCGCAGCTTTAGGGGAATTTAGGTAGGTCTTCGGACTTTGGCCCATCCAGAGAAGCCCCTATATAAAGAGTCTAAAACAGATGATATAATATATATATATATATATCATATAATATATATCATCATTATTAATATATATATATGTATATTAATATATATATATATTATGTATATATATATATATATAACCGTATATATATATATATATATATATATACTATATATATATTATATATAAATATATATCATACTAATTATATATATATTAATATATTAGTATAATATAATATATATATCGAATAATATATATATAGTATATATATATATATAATATATATATATTAATATATTATTAATATATATTAAATAATTATTATATATACTGTATTAGCAATAAGTTAATCAGATGAATAAAATCTCATTTAGCAGGTATACTGTAAATTTAATTTGTACTTTTGAACTATATTTTTCGTTATTTTCATCACTATCTTATATTTTTTTTATACCGGTTAATTCATTTTATTTTTTATTTTTTTTTATTTTTATTTATTTTTTTTTTTATATTTTTTTTTTTTATTAGTGGCTAGCTTTAGCTATTAATGCCTCATTAAATTTAATATAATGATGAAATGAGAATAGCTTTGGCAACATGTTCTAGTTAATTACGTATATATTGAACTATGGTGAGTTATCAATAAGAAAAATATAAAATGCATATAAATAGAATAATAATGAAAAATAATTTTATCGATATAGCCACTTAAAAGGATCCAACTATGTACGTACCAATAATATTCTTTTAGTAACTACTTTTACTATAACATTTTATCTTAATATTATTTATTTATATTATGTTTATTAATAATTAATTTATGGAAATACATATGGTTATCTTCTATACAAATTAGTTTGTTAAATAACACCCAAATTTTTTATTAAAAATCACAGGATACAAACTCATAAAAAATATAATAATATGACTGAGATAGTGTAAAAAACACTCAATTATAATATAATCTGATTGCTCTCCTCTTAGGATAATAAGTTAATATAATAGCTACTCAAAGTTGTCGGTAATATATAAAGTATACACAAGCATAAAGTATACATCAATACAATGATAAGTATAAGTACTAATAATAATATTTAAATAATATGTACTATCATAAATTAATAATATTAGTTTAATATAAATAATAAATAATGATATAATTAAATATATATATATATAATAATATAATAAATTATATAAATTATTATATATAATTAATATAGTATATAATATATTATTTGAAAATATATTCATGGAAGATTTAATAATAAAATAATAAATAATGAATAATAATAATTAATAATATGATACCTTATCTTTCCTCTATTGTAGTATAATTAATAAGATTTGTGGATAATCTGTGCGTGAGTGCTCTGTATATTTCTAGTAATTGTTGTCGACCAGTGTGTGTGTGGTGGCAGACAAGAGTGGAATTATGGTAGTGTATCGAATAATAGGGATACCTCTACTTATTAGGTAATGCTGTTACAGAAACTGCTGACATAGAGAGAGAAATGCAATATTGTTTAAACATTGGACCTTTTTAATTATAGTGTGAGCAAAGACTGAGCTGAAAATAAGATATTGTGTAATAGAGATATTAGTGTGAATGATATAGCAAGATATTGAGTTTTGAGAATAGTAGATGTAGCATGTATACTTAGTCAATGCTTCAGTGACAAGAAATATAAATAAGGTTCTCAAATAAGCGTAGCGTGTGAATCATTCGTGATATGGGACAAATTAAGGAGGGTATAGCTCTAACAGTCTAAAGTGGGGTGTTTATTACCGTAGGTATCGACAGGGAAAATCATAGTGATTACATTCTCTATGAGACATGTATTAGAGAACATAGTATAGAGAGGGAAAAAAGAAATCATAACAAGATTTATTGGTTGCTCACTCTGCAGGTTTATGAGATTCTTGAGTAGAATTAATATAAATTAAGAGTGCCTCTCAGCTCACTTAGAAGATAAGCTAGGGACTTTCTGAGACTAATCAGTGATTTAATGATAGGGATTATAGAGATAAAAATAGTAGGATTTAAAAGCTCTTCAGGCTTCACTTCTCGAGGTTGCTTATTACGTTTCATACATTGCCCATTTCCCTTGGGCAATAACTTGCCACAAAGGTACTCACAAAAAGCTTTTATTAAGAATTTTAATCTGAAAAAAAAAAAAAAAAATTAAACGTGCTTTTAATTCCTTATTTTACAATCCAGTATTTTATTTGTATATCACAAACTCATTCACATATCCCATTTTCACTAAAAGAAATATTTTTAATTTTTATACATGGGTCAAAATTACTTTTTTTCTCATATAGATGGCAAACATATAAAATAATTGAAGCACAATAATGAAATTAATGGAATGTGCCTATAAATTAAGTTCAAAAAATGGTAAATAAAAACAAACAAACAGAACAATTAAATAAAACTGATAAAAAGATTGAAAATAGGTGTGAGTAAGTAATGTCCATAGATATATGTAGATAAAAAAAAAATACTAGTTAGACATTTCATAGTCAACATAAAGGCAAATAGCATAACAAACAAAGATCAACTAATATTAAGTAGATATTTAAGAAGCCAAGAGTATAATGCACAAAGAATAATCTAAATGATGATTAAATTAATATATTGTACATACCATATAGATTATATTGCACAAAAAAATTTTAAGAATATTCCTAAAAGGAAAATGAAGAAAATTAGAAAGTTAAAGATAAAAAATAAATGAATGGAATAAAAGTAGGGTATGTAGGAAGGTAGGCTAGTGATGAATATTGGGTAAGATAAAATTAATAAGATTAGGAACAAAATCATGAAGATATGTAAAACAACTTGCATTTGAGAAAGAAGGGTAAGAAAAAAACTAGCAAAGGAAAAAAAAAAATAACTGAATAAATAAGACTAATAACCCTAATACTAATAATAATTATGACTTACTAAAGTTAAATGCTATACTCACTTTCAAACTGGAAGATGAGATCAACTGACAAGCCATTCCTTTAATCATAATCACTTAACTGTGGAAGTTACTACGATTAAAAATTATAATAATGTTCATGTTGAAAAAAAAAATTAATTCCTTTACTAGAATCTATTATGACTCAGAGTAGAGTAAAGATGTTTAAACTGTTATATTACGTTAGTATTAAGTTAAACAAATTTAAAACGATCTTTAGAAAAAGTTAACCTCAATCTCCCATTTACGAACTTTTGTGATACAGTGAGACCGTTATTACACCCTAGGCTATTATGTACGCTTTTAATTATATTTTCTTTGTTAGAATAAATAAAACTGTTTAGTTTTGGAAAAAATAAACAAGGGGATGCGTTATGGGGAGCGAGCTGGCTATTGGAAGGTATTTTCCAGAGAGGTGTTATAGGCTTGATTTACTATAAAACAATATATAATATTTTTTTTTAAATTCAAATCAGATTGAAAGCATAATTGTGAACAAAGTATATTTTTCATAACTTTGTACAGCTTCATACGGCAATCAATGATTACTATAGATTATATTTTTAATACGCCAAAAATAACGAACGAGCTAGTCAGGGATTAAGTTAACTGAAATTCAAAATTCTCAAAATTTCAGTGTGAACTCTTTCGTGTCATATATATATTATTTAATCTATATTTAATTAATATTATATTATTATATATATATATATATAATATATTAATATTATATTTGATATATATATATATATTAATTATATTTATACTTTATTTAGTTATTATAATATTTTTATTTATATAATATTCTATTATAATTAATTTTTATTATTAATATCTTATTTTAATATATAATTATATATATTATATTTATCTTATATCTTTATTATATTATATATATATTTATTATTTCACTTTATTATATAATATATTTTATATATATTTATTATTCTATCTATATATATACTATTTCTATATATATATATTAGGAGAGAGAGATAGAGAGGAGAGAGAGATAGAGAGAGAGAGAGACGAGAGAGAGTGATCCAATCTGAATGACGATGAGAGAGAGAGAGAAGAGCGAGAGAGAGAGAGTATGAGAGAGAGAAGAGAGAGAGAGTAAAGAGAGAGAGAGAGAATGAGAGAGAGAAGATGAGAGTGAGAGAGAGAGAGAGATGAGAGTAGTAGGAATGGATGAGAGAGTAGGAGAGAATGAAGAGTAAGATTGCAGATAGGAGTCTATGAGAGGAGTACGAGAGAGATTGATGATGAGATGATTAGAGGTAGAGTATGATGTGGGATATGGATAGATTGAGAACGAGAGATTTGTAGTGAATGTTGAAGAAGATGCAGGATGAGATTAAGGGATGAGACGAGCAGAGGGACTGGATGTATGGCATGAGGTTAGACGGAGTAAATGACGGGTATCGATAGTGTGAGGGGGTATGTAGTACCGTCACGTATTAGACGATGGAGAAGTGTGTTAAAGAGAAGTAGTGGTTGTGGGACCGAGTAGTGGAGTCGGTGTGTTTTACCCTAGCATACAGTGTAGAGTGTTTGGTAGTTGGCATCCGCATGGTTAAGTAAAGCAGTGTGGTCAGATCAGTAGATGAGTGTTATTAATAACGCAGCTTGCTGAGATTGAATCGGGTGGCTAATAGAGAGATGGTCATTAGGATATGGGAGTTTGGAGGTACTTTTATGTGCCTTTAGTTCTTAGGGGTGATTGATCTTTTTTTCAGTTCTCTAGTGTACAGGCGCATAGTTTCACATGCAGTCAATAGCGTGATTTTTTAATTTCCGTATGGTTGTTATATAGTTGAGTTGTTTGCTGCTGTACTCACAGGAATGTACGTATTAGGTTTGCTATGGTTGGAGTATCGTCGGCGCTCTGTGAAGTCAGAGTCGCGATTTTTGAGGCTAAATTTTGTTCGAATCTACATATGTGTGTTTACTACCTAATCCGGAGGTTGCGAGGGGCGGGAGAAGATTCGGACATAATTTTGCTACAGTGGGATGTTTTGAATCTCTAAGCGAGCCTGTCTTTGACTATGTTTCTTTTAATATGTTCTGGTGTGTTTACGATGTTCTTGTTATTTTTTTGGAAATTTGTGATGCTTTGCTGTTAACTATGGTTTTATGGGTAATGATTGTATATTGCTTAGAATTCTGTAATATTATGTACCCACAAACCTACGATAGAGTTCTTGTTATTTGATTATTATATGGTGTTGCGAGTTGCGATGGTTATATTATTCATATCTGATGTTTCTTCCAGTCTTTTTAGATTTTGATTATAATACATATTATTTACTTCTGTAGCCCATTACTTTATATTCTCCATGTGATGATGTAGATGTGGGATACCTTTTGAGTCACCTGTTGCCCTCCGTTTCACTTGAGCTACTCACTATTGGTCTCCATGTCTTAGTGAGAGCAGTGTCGTTATTGATATGATACATACCTGCCTTGGCTAGTCATTCGTGCATGTATACTAGTTGCTACCGTTTGTCAGTGTACAAGGACCTTGCATCACCAGGCTCATTAGATAGATATGCGGCTGTACTTAGGCTTCGATCATTTCAAGCGATGTGTGACTTGGGTCCTGCGATACTGGAGAGCAGTAGGTCTCTCACATGATCGAATAGAAACCTTTCGATTTTGGATATCTTCGCTTGTATATATGGAATTCACTTCTCCAGCTGAACGTCAATCAATTAAATTAATCACTATCACTACGTATCTTATATCCTTTCGTGAGTATATTTATTCTTTGTTTTTTACTTATTTTTGGTTTTTTTTTTTTGTATATATATGTTCCTCTATGGAGGTATCAACTAGCACAGCCATGAATAGTGGGTCATTATGACCACGGAGGATTTATTACGCATTTCTTTGCTCCTTGATAGAGTTACAAAGAAATATAGTTATGCTCAAGAGACGTTGTATTTTGGTTAGAGATTTGCATGATAAGGATAGTTTTGTCTTTCTTGTGTATTTTGTTTTATGCATAGGTGTTTAATCCCATGGAATCGGTAAGAGGTGAGTTGATATATTGATTTGGTGAATGTAGCTGCGAACCTTATGCGTGGTCCCATGTGCGATGTCTTATAGTGGCCTAATTGCATTTTATTGGATCTTCCGTGGCGACGCTTCGCTCAGGAGCGTGTTGCCGGGCGTAGTGTGTCTTAGCCGCCGTCCTGTCGTTTGCGAGAGATATGTTTGCGGCGAATATTGGGCATTCCGATTGGTTTGGCTGCTGTGTACCTCATTCTGAGGTGAGGCGGTGGTAGGTGCTATTGGTGTTGTGTCAATGATGTTGGCTACGTCTCGCGGATAGTATTCCAACTCGGTCGTTGGTGAGGCTGCTTCGGCTTTTGTCTCTGTTGGGATGGAGGGATCCGAGCGCAGCCTGATTGCTTTGGTTCGCGGATGTCGTGTTTTTGGAGTGCCGCTGCCTGTCGCTTGATATACTTTCCGTCGTGTTGCCAGAGTCATGTGTCTGTCATATAACATGCAGTGTCGATCAGGACTGTTTGTGTCCGGCAAATGTCTATGGCGACTATGTATATTCCTTACTGAAGTTGTATGTGGCAGGTGTGCTTTGCCTTCTGGTCAAACTGGCGTGCGTCGCGGTGTAGGGTATGTAACCTGGTGACCACATAGATCGAATTATTTACTAACTATACGAGGAGGCGGTGCATTTTGTGCCTTACCTTCGTTCAGCGATTTCATTGCCTATTAGCCCTACGTGAGGTTAAATGTAGTTGGGGTCCCAAGTATAATATAATAATTTTTTGTTTCTTTTATGTAGTCAATGGTATGCAGTCCGAAAGGGTTGTAAATTATCAAAATTTACTTATTGTGTATTTTTTAGCATTATTACTAGGGGTTTTAACTGCGCTTTGTATCCTTGCAGCTGAGCTTCGTGAATTCTTGTATATAAATTCTTGACGGTGCTGATTTTTGGACTTTACATTGGATTTTCATAATTTGAGAGGGCAATCATTATTAGACCATTAATTCTTGCCGTTAAATTGCAGCATAAGGGGGAGGGGGGGGAAGGGTATGGGAGAGGTTGCGGTCAGGAAAGACAGCAGATGCGCCACACTGTGTCCTTTGTTTTAGAGCCGTCAGTAAACACGAAGAAATCTACCATTAATAGCGGAATGAGACAAGAATGATGCGCTTTAACAAGGCAGCAGGATGGCTAGTATTTGGGAGAGAGTAGAGGTAAGAGACAAGCAAATGGTGGGAGCTGGGAATAACCAAGGTGTGTAGCCTTCGTCGTAAGAGAAAGGCAGCACCTTTGCAAAGGGATGTTAAGGAAATTAAGGATGTTATGAACCGTGTTAGCAAATTGGCCAGTAATTAGGATTCTGAGGTACCTCCTGCAGAATCGGTTTTCAGCGCAGACGGTATTGGGGTTTGAAAACGAAGAATAACTTGTACACATGTGTATTCTCTCTTGCAAGAGAGAGTGGCATCACATTGTTTAACTTCAAGGCTTTCCCGGGGGACGATCGAAGGCTCCAGTGGAGAACGGATCGCATCATTTTGGATGGGATCTAACAGGTGTAGTAGTAGTGTGGAGGTCTGGCCATATACTGCACAGCCATAGTCCAGTTTCGATCGGATTAGGACGATGTACGAGGCGTAAAAGGGACTTACGAACAGCACCCCAAAGATTTTGAGGCGAGATGATGTAACAGGTCAAGCACGCGATGACAAGTTGCTTTCAGATATTTAATATGCGGTGCATATCTTAAGTGACCGTCTAGAATGAGTCCTAGAAATCTGACCTGTGAAGTAACAGGAATGGGCGAACCATATAAGGTTGGGTTCGTTGGAAAAAGGTGGCAAGTTCTTCGAATTCCCTTTTTTTCTCTTAAAAAGCACTGCTGATAGGTTTTGGTGGAGAAAAATGGAAGCCATGGGAGTTACCCCATTGTAAAATATTCTCAATAGCTAGTTGAAGTTGCCGTTCGAGAAAAGGCAGCCTGGCACCGGCTATATATAACGCAAGGTTTTTAACATAGAAAGAAAATTGACAGTCGCTGGGATAGAAGTAACGATATCATTAAATCCGAGAGCAAATAGTAGTACACTTAGAACACTACCCTGCAGAACACCTTCATCCAGAGTAAAGTGGCGTGACAGAATAGAAGAGCACCGAACCTGGATTGATCTGTTTGACAGAAGGCATTTGATGAAAAGAGGTAGTTGTCCGCAGAAACCAAGCGAATGGAGTTTAAGGAGAATCCCAGTTCTCCACGTTGTGTTGTAAGCTTTTTCAAGGTCAAAAAAGACACCGAGAACCATCCCACCACTTGAGAAGGCTTCCCGGATATCATGGTCTAGTTTTACCAAGGGGTCCGCAGTCGAACGATTTTTGCGGAAACCAAACTGGAAGTTTGAAAAAACTTGGCGGCTCTCCAGAACATTGAGAAAACGGCCAGAAACCATTTTCTCCATAAATTTACAGGAATAACAGGTTAGCGAAATTGGTCTTTTGTTGTCCGCCAACTTCAGATATTTGCCATTTTTGGGGATAGGAATTATAAAATCTGTAGTCCAAATAGATGGAAAAGAAGATTTGATCCAGATTCTATTATATAGATCCAGCAAAAATGCTGATGCCTAGGGATGAATATGACGGAGCAAGATGTACGAAATCATGTCTGGACCAAGAGCACCGTCTTTGCTATTCGCCAATGCAGTTTGATACTCTGCAGGTGTAAAAAGACGGTTGTAGGTATGATCTTTCCCTTTCGCTGTTGAAAAGTCTGGCAGTGCTGTGTTAGTTCTCAGTTTTTCATATGCTTCAGGGTAACGGAAAGAACTCAAGTGGCTAGCAAAACTAGAACCTAATGCATCCGCTGCAGCAGCAGGAGCGGCGATCGTGGCAGTTATATCAAGCCCATAACGGAGGACTGTGGGTGAGGAGTTGTTGGAGCGACGGGATATTTTCTGTGTAACTTTCCACACTAAGGGAAAGGGAGTTGTGGTTAACAGTCGATTTGTAAGTTCGAAAAAATTGTTTACGCGTTTTGCGATTAATTCGCCGAGATCTCGCTGCGCCTGTTTTAAAAATAATCTTGTTTGGGGTGGTACGGGTCCTTTTGAATTGCCTGTAGAGTTTCTTCTTCTTTCGATTGGCTTGTGCGCACTCTTGGAACCACCAAGGGGTTGACGACCGCCTGTCAGAGGAAGATTGCGGAATGCAAGCTTCCGCTGCCCAGATGACGACTTGCTGGAAGAAGCGAAAGGCATTATCAACAGTCGGAAACCGGTTATTGAAAGGAGAAAGTGGGATTGCTGTGGCCTCATAAAAAGGAGCCCACTCCGCTCGATCGTAACGCCAGTAGTTGGAATTAAGTTTTTGCATTGGGCTTGGAACAAGCTCATTTAAAGCTATTGGATATTCATCACTGCCGAATATATAATCAAAGCGGAACCAGGTAAATCGATTCATAAGGGAATGAAAGCAAAAGGAAATATCAATACTAGAAGAAGAATGTGTGTTCTAGGTTCATAGGTTGGGACTCCTGTGTTAAGGCATCTCCCAGGAAACAGGGGGTTAGGAGATCTGTTTCGGATCTTCGGACTTGAACGAAGTGACACGTCGCCCCATAGGGGTGGGCGCGAGGTTGAAGTCTCCTAGTATAACAACCGGAGTAGGGAAGCTGTTTAAAAAGATAGTAAAGTCC
The DNA here is from genome assembly GCA_015478945.1 of Trachelipus rathkii. Lineage (NCBI taxonomy): Eukaryota > Metazoa > Arthropoda > Malacostraca > Isopoda > Trachelipodidae > Trachelipus > Trachelipus rathkii. The sequence continues at coordinate 10,199 of JABUQX010055812.1, forward strand.
GACCTTAGTACAATTCACTACTCGGACCTAAGTAGATTTTTCAGATAGTAAGGTCGGTGGACAAGTGATTCGTGCTGCCACTGCATGAAGTTTAGTTTGGAGAGGGACTGGAGAATATTGGACAGATTTGTGAATGAGTATTCCCGCACCTCACCTATCATTGTCACCTCTTTCGTAGAATCACTTTGATCTTGTAGGATATTTTTCATCAAGCTGGCGTAATGGCATCTCTCCTACTCATTTTAATGTATGTGCATAACTCCAAAACTTCCTTTTTCAAACAGTTGTGCAAATTATGGAAGATCCTGTGAGGTCCTCCACGAGTTTCTACAAACAGTTAGGGGTATTTTACAGGGAGTTGTGAAGTAATTCTCCACAGACTGGGCATATTTCATCCGGTCCTCTACAGGGATAAACATGCGAACACTATGACTTGTGAGCCCTATTTTTACCTTTGTAGGTGGACTAAAGGGTATTAAAGGTCAGCAGTAAATCGAGGATTTGGTTTGTCAGGAGTGTCCCCGAACGACGGGGGAAACTCTATAAAGTTTGTAACAAAACATCTTTTCTGTGGAGATTTTCCCATAATGACAGCTATATCTTCGTCTTTCTCTCTGTTCATAAACAATAAATAGTAATCTCCTTTAGATGTGTTTCTATTTTCAAGAGTAGAAATAAGAGGAATATTTGCTATAGACGTTAAGGATGACAGAATAGAACTTTGATTTCGGTTAGTAGCTTGTACGAGAATGGACCCATTTCTCATTGTGACTGGAGGTCTTTCAACGCCTAAAACTTTTTCCAAGTGCATTACTGAGAAAAATGGTTGTCTTTGCTCAGTAGAGCTTTGGAGGTAGTGGATCAAAGTATGTAATACATCGGAATGATGTATCCGCTGGCATTCCTGGAGGGGGTGCAGCATATAGAGTAAACGAATGAGAACGACTATGGCGAGGGGCACCTTTGCGGGATTGCCCCGATCGTTTGGGCATCTGTGATGCAGAGGGCGTGCCAGGCGACTGATCGCCGGAGACAGGCAGAGGCCTTCCAGCAGTGAGTTGGAGGGAGACACGGGCACATCAATGTTCGAAGTACAATTCAGAGGAGTAAGTCCATTTATCGGCCCGGGTTCGGGAATCTGTAAATTCATCAATTTCCGAGGTGATGTAAGGTTATCCATGTGTATATTATATTAAAGGGGGGTCCCCCCTCATGGGTGTCGAACCCTATGAGGTTTGTGCCCGAAGGACCTCGCTAAGCGGCGGGGTGTCTCTTATTATAGATGTTCCAGAGGGGTCAGGGAAAAAGACCCAAACCTGATGCTATGTCGTGTGTACGGAATCGCGAACAGGTGATGCGGTTCACACCCCTTCAGCACAGATGACGCCAGATGCCCCTTCCGTATGGAAAGGTGTCATTGGCGTTCATCTTCCTCTCTGGGGGGGAGGGGGAAGTCGCTTCTTCCCTCTAGGACGCTGAAGGGCGGTATATTCCGCTCAGCAGCGTCCCAGAGAGCCCACTAACCACTATTAAGGTGAACGACTGACTGGGGTATATATATATATATATATATTATATTTATATATATATATATATTATATATATAATATATATATATATATATATACATATATATATATTATAGTATAATATATATATATATATATATAATAATGTTGAAATAATTATTGTTTTTGACAAACTTTAGAGGCTAAAACATCATTTTAATTAAG
>JABUQX010055813.1:0-12165 GCA_015478945.1 Trachelipus rathkii
AAAGGAGAGGATAGTTGATACTTTGTCTATCACATTCTCACTCTACGTCTTTTGAGCTTGAGTAACTATTATTCTCGACTTCACATTGGTATATCAAGCTATTATCTACTAGCTATAACAGGAAAAGATCTTCATTTAATGTTAAAAAACTCTATTAGATTTAGATATTATTTATTTTATTTATGTTAAGAAATATTATTACCTCTTATTATTTTTATTAGATCATACTATTAATTATAGATTTACTATATATTATTTTTTACATATATATCTCTCGCCATATTTTATATGTCAATACGGCGTTAGTGTCCTTTATCACATAATATTGGCTCTGATATTTGTGGGTTTATGTTCATCTTATGTTATAAACAATTTCCGTCTGATTCTTTTCATTCCTCGCACGCACACGATGGACGCTAGCATCAGTATATTCAACATAGCCAAAGGATCTTGGCTTTAGAACAAAGAAGCTGTAGAGTCATTCAAAGGAAAGGAGATACTGGTTTGCTATATCCTCGCTGAACAAGAGTCGCACATACGTACAAGCACTGACTCTCTCACAAACGAAGCAGTAACATCAGACATCAAGCTAAGTGGAAAAGAAACGAGATATCGCTTAATAGCTAAAAAACAGCAGGATGCAAACTGAGGGATTAAAGGGGGTTAGTATTATTTAGAAACAGAAATACACATCAACATGCTAATAACAGAACCTAAGACGATAATCGTAATAGGCGCATGAATTCAGAACGCGACATACAGTAAGTCAAACTGCTATACACTAATCGTTATCAACATCTTTAAACGCAATGACAGTCACCAGACACATATTTACTATAATGACATTAAACACATCACTATGAAAATACGGTTGCACTATACGGTGTCATACTAGGACACTTACAACTGTCTAAGTATAAGCACTCACCACACAGTTTATATTACATATCGACACCAGGATCAACTCTGAGGCACTCAACTGACAGATACTATAGCAACTGAACACATATAGATTTATCTAAAGATTTGTAGTATTATGCTACACGCCATCGTATATATTTGAGAGCATTTAGCACTTGGCTACCCAGAGATGCTTATCAGCACTATTTATTTAAGTTCACTCCTTAACGACGCGCCCTCATCCGTATTCGTAATCCTGTCACACTCCACATACACGACTACTTGCTAACGCTAACGCAAGCACCTATTAACTCACAGCAACTATAAAGGTACGAAGGTTACAGAGATTACTCGAACTATAAACCTTGAGGGACGCAAATCGCAGGAAGATGAAACTTTCCTTCCTCATCGGGAAATGTGGAACGTTCTGACTTAGATTCATATAGCGTCTCGCACTGACCAATATTTCACTAGCGAGAGGAAAGTAAAATTGAGTCTCGAACAGAACGATGCCTAATAATCATTCATTTTCAGCCCCTTCTTAAACGACGAGGCAAATAAATCTAAGTCAACAACGAGTGGCACAATCATTTATTAAAGACATGCGGAGATTGCGGAAGAGGGGACACTGAACATCACAGTTAGTACACATATATCTTTCACTGTTAAAATTTATTCACAGAGAACGTTGTAATAGGGATTTTCTCTAATATCTAATGTAAAGATCACGTACAGATAATACTAACAATCATTTAGCATAATTACGATATATAGAATCTTAAAAAGTACGTTATGCAGAGTCTTTATTAAAATTCTAATTAGAATAACCCAGATGAAGAACTTTATACTCAAAGAATTATTCATTAAACATCTACTAAACTTCCATTTTTTTTATAATTCCATTATGAACGTTTAATCTCAAGTTTAACAATAATTTTTGTTTTAGATATGAAATTTTCTATCTATAATACGATATATATTTATGAACGAAGAAGCTTCGATGAACGATTTACCCTAATTTTATCATCATCTATGTCATAAAACATAAAGTAGGATAATAGGATAATTCATTAAACTTGTAATGATTAAAGACGTACATTGTGGCCTAGCACCTCATCTACTCAACTTATGCCCCGTTTCTGTGTGATCTAACATAATCTGAAAATAGGATATGAACTCTACTATAGCTCATTACCTAGCACAATCCAGAAACGGGTATTATATAAACCATGTATCGGATAGTCATATAAGCAGAGAGTAAAATTACAGTTGTTTTCTCAAGGCGATAACACACGAATATGGTAATATTTTAAGTTCGAAGACAGTATATTCTAGTAGTAAACGTTATATTAAATATTGAATCAATTATGTCACTATATACATGACCCTTAATTCTGAGTTTGGATGACGCACACTGTATAACATTAAGATAGGAACTAAGTTGCAACAGTTTTTTAAATAATGGACCTCGATATCTATTTAATTACTGAAGTTGATAATTACATAAGGATAGCTGTAGATGTACATCTCTAATAGATGACAATCCTCATCACGAGAAAGCAGATCTATGGGACAATGAAGATATATCCAAGCTCGTGCAAACGAGTTCACTTCACAGAGTAGACGCAACTGACCTTTCTATCTGGTAACAAATGTGATTCGAGTCCGGTAAAGGACCCATGCTAGCTGACTAAATACGATGCTGAAATTCGTAGACTAATCCTTACTATCCCCTAGCTGAGACCTACAGTGGTCTTACTTTAATGCAACGTCAATTGCATAGAGATAAAAATCCACAATGCTTGTAGAATAACATGACTCACTAGACGTTCTTCTTTAAAGATGGAGGCATATCTAAGGTACAAACGGTATACGTTAGATTCCGTAGAAATTGAGTAATACTCTAAAGTATCCTAGAACAAGGTCCGCCACGAAATCATTCGTAGAGAGAACTGGAGCTGATAATTAATTATCCAGTAGATGACAGTAGTCAAAAAGGGTTATATATCCCGGTATAGAATCTAATAAGATGAAGGGTATATGAATTTTATATTATTAATGTTGTATGATAGTCCGTATACGTAATACTAGAGAGCAATAGCTATGTGATAGTAGCATCTTTAAGCATGGTAAAAAGAAATGTTTGCATGATAATATGTGAATGGATATCGGTCGTCGTGAGAGTGATATCTGGACTCATCTATATGAGGCTGCAATTCTTTCGTTGACACCTAGGCTACGTAGAATTATTTTCAGAGTAATTACTCGTATAAATTATACTTTGATTGCATATAAAACTTGTATTTGAGCTATGACTGTTGATTGCTCGATACTTTATCCTTTTATATGGTACACTAAACGGCTATCTTTTAAAATCATAGTCATTTTAGTGTAAGGCGTTCATGTGATGTATTGCCAAAAACGCTCGAGCAAATATTTATCAAGTGATTGTCAGTGCGACAACCTATTAAACAAGTAGTGTACCGTATATAAATCTAAAGTGAATACACTTTAAGAGGTGGACACATATTCTAAGATTTAGAGAGTATTCGGCTGAATACCTATGAAAGAATATTATCTATTAATCCTTCACTAGAAACATCAAGTAAGAGATTTAATTCACTATTATACATTCAATTATCTAGAGACTCGAGTGAGCTTCAGCATTAGCGGACACCGAATAGGCCGCTCAACCCAGACACAGCACATTCCGCTCGATACCACACCTGACTAGATATATTACTATCGTACGCGATTGCCTCGTCTCACGTCCGATGTCGACTCCTATAGTCGATCGTCTAGTGATCAATATTTCGGTTCCCAGCCTCTCAAGAAAGAGTGCTATTCATCCGCCCGCGTATGGACAGTTATAAATAGTAAACGACGCCTATATTACAACACATTGTAAACTGAGTTAATTTTATGATACATAGGAGTAAGATAAGTTCGTATGAGAGAAAGTATAAATTAAATCTAAGGACTAAGAAATTGGGTAAATACTTTAGCCAATTTGGTGTTAAGTACTAATATCCACATGTACAAACTAACCGAGTAGGATAAAGACGATAGGAGTTCATCGTGATCATACCAAGTAGACTAGTGGTATATAAACTCAACGTTAGATATATATTGAAGTTTGAGGAGGTCCTTGTTTACCGCCTATGGGTGAATATGACGATTTATCCGGTAAAACCATACGCAATATTGTGTATGTGTAGGGTATTCAGGTGAAAGGCTGTAAGATTCTCTCTGGTCCATGGTGAATAAAGTTGAGTCTTATGTGTACGGGCTTATTGTATATGTATACAGAATAAGAAATAACGATGATAGAAAATTAGTGAGTTGATTGTGTGTGTGTTATAAGGCGATGTGAGATACCGTGTAATATGCTTCTAAAGAAAGATGAGCTGCTTATATATAGCTAATACTCAGAGCATTAGACGTGTAATCTAAATAGATGACGCATCAAAAGGTATGAGTAGCAGCCCAAACAGATACACATAAGACTAGAGGTGTAATGCCATAAAGCTAAGCTATGTAGTCTGAGGATTCTTAGATGCCTAGTAGGAGACGAAGTGGATAAAGCACATAAGGTGTACGAATGGAGTATATAGGCGCATCAAAGGCTGTTCGTAAAAGCTGTGAAGCTCATGGCTTACTACATATACGCTGTGGTTGAGCAGAAGAGAGCTATCGCGAATGACGATCTAAGCGAAATTAGATGGTCGATTAAATATATCATCAAGATCAGACACGTCTTGCAAAAGTTTGACTAGATATGGAATAATTGTCTTCCGTACGATAGTGAGTAGTAAGATGCGTATGATGTCCTCTGTGGGTGCTATGCCTTGGTAAGGAGTGATGATCGGTCGAGAACGCTGAGTGAATTAGTAGATGGTGTGAGTTACTAATCGAAATAAAGATAGAGCATTGGTCACTAAAATTTTGATCGCGAAGATATAATATGAGTATATACATAAGTATAATGGTAAAAGAAATTCATAACTATACAAAAACGACATTGTTTTAGACTAAATTATTACCGCGTATGTAAATGATTGTAAGTGGACGACATGTGAGGGTTGAATGATAGTGTCAGTGTGTGGGTGGAATGAATTGGTGTCAGGGGAGTGATGCTTTGGTGCCTAGTGAGTTGGCTAGTAGATGGTGTGTGGTGTAGTAATCATATACTAATACAGTCAGTATTAAGCAGGAGAATAATAAAATCGATATCATACTATAGATTTTTTTTTTTATCTATAGTAGGAAATAAATTAAATAAAACTATATAAGATGCATATTACCTATCATACAACAATGTCGTCTTAGAAGGGGGATGTGTCACGTTTATACACGCATTATACGAGGTTTGTGAATAGTGTGCGTGTTCGAGGCTTCTAGTGTACAGCTGCTGAGGATCGGATGCCAACGATATGGTATTGCTATCAAATATATATTCGTCCCATAAAATATATAAATTGAGAGACCTGTGTGAGTAATATAATATTGCATCAATTATATTGAGTGCGCTATCGGCGTGCCGAGTTAGTAGCGTGAGTTATAAGGTCGGCAGAAAATAGTGTAGTCGACCTTAGAGTGTTGCACGACTCTATTATAGTCAATGGTGATCGCAGGCTAAGTTGGAACAATGCGTGTGGCGCGTGCAGAGAATCGCTAGTGTGTATAGGAAAGACGTTCACACGAGTTTCGGTAATACGACACACAGAGGTTACTACGGTTGGATTTAGTTCTGTAGAGGGGTGGCTAGATACCGTCTGAGGCATATGCTGAGTAATAGCCCTAGTGGTATAGGCTCTTATAACTACGTTAGTAATAATATATTTATATATACTATATTATATGATATTATATATATATAATTCATTTACTAAATGAAAGTATATTTATTATAAATATGATATAACATATAAATATAAATATATCATTATATAGCTTTATTAATTTAATAAATATATAAGATAACTTATGTGCACTATAGTATAAGCTTACAGCTAAATAATACTATGTATTTAAATAATTTAGAGTTTTTAGGTGGTAAATAGATAATAAATTACATCAACACCACATGGTCATAACTCATATAACTAAGTAATAGGAGTAAAAAAATTTATGTATAAAAGTTAATTTTTCAAAAGACGATAAAATAATGCTCGACCAATCACATGCCCAAACCGGAACATCACTACTAGGAATATATATTTCAATAATATTATATATAGAGATTACTATAGATACTTATCATATCACGAGCTCATTCTCCGATCACTCATATAAGTTACTGTGTACATATCTATCACTTTTGAGCACAATACAAGTTATCAAATCACATACTAGCCAGTTCAAAACGCTCATCATCATGCTTTCATGTTAGACATATATGATTAATTATATATTTCGAAATCAATATGAAACTGATCTCTGATATTGTTATTATGATAATCTAGTATGAATTTTACATGATAAGATCCGTTGGTTATTTAGTGCATCTAATTATGATAGCACGTTTCTCATCTTCTATGAACAATACTATTTATTACTTATAAGCGATTGGTGTATGGTTTTGTATTGGTTAGCGAATATTGATTGATCTTTGAGTTATATCAATATAGTTTGAGTTATCTATTAGCTACACAATTTTACAGAAAAAGGTCATATTGACAAATTAATATATTTTAGAGACCTGGATATTTAGCTTAAATCGCCCCGGGTTACTAAAAGGATTATCCTAATTTTAGGCATATTAAGGCCAAGTACGTTTATATTATCAACACATTTATATACATAGTGAGAAGATTGATCAGTTTCGTATATCTGTAAGGAGTGCGGTTTGTTGTGTTTTCTCTCGTGATGAATTGTCAATGTAGATCGATACATGAGATAATAATATATAATAAAAATATATAATATATGAAAAACAAAATTATTATTATTAAAAACTTTGGAATGAAAGTAGTTCTCTCTCAATCTATCTCCTGACGGAGAATAAGTGAATATAATTATGTATTGGTATTTAAATAAGCATAAAACAGACGTACAGAAAATGACTATAAACAGATGTATACTTTAAGAAAGTATAAAAGATAAGTATATATATATTTTTATTTCCTATTTGTTATTTTTAAACAGATTCTTTTTTTATATAATAATCAGTATATATAATAATGGTTAAATATGTTATAATGATGATTATATTAAAGTACTATATATAAGTATATTAATTATAGAACATAATAAGGTATGACACGACCCGTGTCAAGGTGTAAAGAAGAAAGGGTTAAGAGGTGTTCGCTTAACTGATTATATATAGATTTATATTGCTTTAAAGGTAACGTAAAATATATATTATATATATTAATATATAATATTATTATTTATATATGAATAAATATCATAAAAATTATTTATAGTAAATGTTTTTATTCAAAATTAAAATGAGAATTTAAAATGGGGAAAATAACTATAAACATATGCAATCCAAAATAAATATGAAAATCGTTACTAATTATATATAAATAAATATGTGTGCTATGTAGCAAAATAAGATAAATGTATTAAGATATTTATATTATATAGATAGTTTTATAATATACTATTGAAAGAATTAGTATTATATTGAATGAAAGTTAATAATAGTATAAATTATATATATGTATGTTTTATTATATATAAACATTAAAATATTAGTATTTAAATATATATAAATTAATCATAGTATATTAGAAAAGTATATATATAGATACGATATATATATAGTAGCGTGGATGTGTTAAATTAGTGTGTGAGTGATAGTGTTAGTGTTAGTGCATTATGTAGGTGTATATAATCTTGATCTACATTTTCCGAATCAGCGTGAATATTTATGTAGTAGTATATATATAGTAAATATTAATTGAAAGTAAATTATGAGTTATTATATTTATGAATTATCTGTTATTAGTATATAACAGAAGTATTAGTAATGTTAATGCTTGAGCTTAGTTGAGATAATAATAGTAAAATTTATGTGTGAGTGTATAAGTGAATATGTTATATGTCTATATAGGACAATGTTAAGTGTCTAATATTGTTGAATGAGTGTGTATATAAGTATATAGTGAATGTGTGTGATGTGTGATGATGTAAAAATAAGAAGAATGGAGAATGATCTATATGAGGTAAATGTAAGAGTGTCTATATTGAATAGTGTGTATAAGTGACATAGTGATATATAGTGTATATAGTGTATATATAATATAATTTATATATGTGTGTGGTGTGTTGTGTAGTATGTAGTGTGGTGTGTTGTAGGTGTTCTAATATAATATAATAATAACATAGCATATGAAATTAAAATTAACACTATGATATATATATATATATATAATATAATTATAGTATATATATAAATATTAATAAAAATAATAAAATAATAAATATATATAATTATATATATAAATAAAAAGTATTAAAACATTATATATATAACATAATGTTTAATTAATAATATTGAGTTATATTATATTAATAAGTCTAATGAGATATATATATAGTTATAAATGTATATAAAAGCAGTATAAAGTTAAGCAAATTGTTCATGACTCAGTTCCTGTAGTTATAAATACAGAAATTTAATATACGAGTAGAAAAGAATTGCTTTAAAGCGTATAAGCAGTAAATACATAAATGACATTATATAATCCCCTACCCTTGGATGATTTTATTACACTATAATTAATACTAGCACTGTATATTATAACTGTTTATTAAACTTAATAATGAGATATATGAGAGTATAAAGCAATTAAACATATGAGTTAATTAGGCATATATAAAACATTATCTACAATATAAAAATAAGCAGTATAAAAATCAAACAAACTAATATCAATAATTAATAGATAATGCAGGCATACTATTTTTATATTATATGTATGATATATGTATGTATGTATATATATATATATAGTATATACTATATATATATAGTATAATATATATATTAATATATATAAAATAAACCTTTGTAAGGATGATTTTCTTTTTGTTTGTGATGATTGTTATATGGAGACAAAAGTGCATACTAATCTGCCACTATTGATTTTAGGATTAACACATCTAGTTGGATTTAATGATTTACTGCTTTAAGGTATATGGTAAATGTTAATAAAATATGTTGTTTAGCTACTTCAAAATTTAAGTTAATATCAGTAAATAACTTGAGTTTAAAGCAGTAAAACATGAGTTAATACAAACAAAAAAAAGCATACTAATCCCTTTGGTGTTAGGTTACACCTTTTTGAATTTACTATATTTACTGCTTTAAGGTATGTCTGGTTTTAATGTTTTTCATAAAATTTCTACTTTGGAAAAATAAAATGGTTTATATGTAGTATGATCTGGTTTTTTCTTCTTCATACAATTTTAAAAATTTTAAAATTAAATAAAGTAAAGTAAAAGTATTAAGTAAAAATAATGTTAATAAATACATTGTGTTAAATAATAGGTCTGTAATGAGTACAAGTTTTTAGGTTCGCGAAAATGTTTTTAATAAAATAATGCATATATTCTTTTATATATATATATCTTTATAGTATATATATATTTTTCATTCGCGGGCGGTCCGCACCTGGGGGTGCCGGTTCGTGGTACTTCACGGGAGAAATCATGCTGGTCCTGGTATCAGCTTATTAACATAGTTAGACATTGAATATTAAATCGTCTTATTAACGATGTAGGGTAGAGATGTAAGCATCAAAGATGATTTCATAAAGATGAATCATCAATATAGATGTCATCAAAGATGACGGCATCAAAGATGACATCATCAAAGATGAACCTTCAAAGTTGAAGGCATCAATGCTGAGCATTTATGATTGACATAAATTGGGGCTCAATGCTGAAGCATTCTGCTGGGGCATCAAAGTTGAGGCGCTATAAAATAATTGAGGTGTGAGATGAAGGTAATGCATCTGCGTGTGGTTGAGTGTAAGTGTATATGTTTAATGTAAGTGTCATAGGTGAATAAGCGTATAAGTGTCATAGTGGTGTATATTTACTCGTTTAGAAAAGACTAACTCATAAGTAGGAGTCATCCTAGCAGGTTTGTAATATAACATCAAATCGAATCTCATAACCTTATAACCTAGGTGGTAGACACCCATATTAGGGCTATTACTAGGCTCAGGGGGAGGCTAAAAAAGACTTGAAAAAGTGGCACTCAGTTGGCATATGTGGCACTCACTTTGAAAAATGTGGCACTCACTTGGCATCTCATTGGCCTCACTTGGGCACTCAATTGGCTAATTCGTTGGCACTCACTTGGACTTCAGCTGGCAACTTCACCTGGCAATCAATCTAATACTTTCATAGAACACTATAGAACATCACTAGATACTTCTTATCGGTGATTTGGGAACCATCAAAGCCATCAGGTTTGTGGGTCAAAATTGACCCAATGGTATGATAATTGGCAAGTCAAGATGAAATATAGTGGTTCAAACAAGTTTAAACTCAAAAAAAGGGCTAAAGTCCCTAAAGGAAGGGACAAAAAATTACCGTGGGTCAAAATTGAACACATGGACGACCAAAGGGTATGAACTGTATTACCCCTGTTATCATTGGAAGCATCATTTAAAAAGAGATGAATGAGATCAAATGAATGAAATAGAAGAGGTATGCAGACCTACAAAATCTAATAACAAAAGCTTAAGTTTCAATTCCAAGGAAAAAGATGAATTAAAAAGGAGATTTTTTTCCATATTTTATGTTTCATTTTGAAATTTAATTAGAATTTATATTTCATTTTGAAATTTAATTAAAATTTTGAAGTAAACAAGAAAATTTTCATCATTTTTAATAAATCAAAGTACTGATCAATAAACTCTTTTGAATAGAACCCTCTCAAAATTTTCTCTCTCAATACTCTTCTCAACTTTTAGAAAAACAAAGTAAAAAAAAATAGTGGAAAAATTTTATTATTACTTCTTTGTGAATCTTTTAATTAAGAAAATATAAATTGGAATAATGATAATGATTTAATTTGGAATTTATTTAGAAAAAAATATATTATTAAGTTTAATATATATTTATAATACCAAATAATAATATAAACAATAATACAATATTTAATAATATACAATTTCTGAAAGGGAGGTTACTAATTGCAACACAGTATTGTATCTTTTGAGCCTCAAACGTAATAAAGGTTTAATAAAATTTAAGCAATTGTAATGAAGAATTGCAAATATTATTAAACCGTTATAACAATTGTAATACACATCCCGTTGGTTTTTTTACACGATGCCACCACTCACTTTCAGGGCCCTTTTCAAAAAATAGGGTGCAAAGAAAAAATTTAAATAAAAAAAAAAAAATAACAAAGAAAAACAAAAACAAATGGAAAGTTACCCAGTCCCTTGCCTAACGCAGTTCCCTCAGGTGGGCGCAGACGTGGGACTTAAAGAGAGGAAGATTGAATACTGTTGGGAAGATAGATGAAGGCAAGCAAGGAGTTCCACAAAACAGATGTGGCTGGAAAGAAGGAGGCACCACAACGAGTGATCCTTGAGTCTCCAATATTCACACAATACTCATGTGAGAGTAAGGCTCCTCTTGTGTTACGAGGGCGACGCAGTGGAGGAGGAATGCAAGAGGTTAATTCTCTCGATCACCTACCGTTGTAATACCTATAGAAAAGAAATAGAGCGCCAATGTCACGTTGCAAAGAAAGAGGGTCAAGGGATCAGAAAGTATGGGACAGTTTATAAATCTCATAGCCTTATCCTCAACCCCATCCAAAAGGAGTGTGGAACCGGATCCACCCCAAATGTGAGAACAGTATTCCATACAGAGGCGAATATATAACTGGAGTCTCTGAGCAGAAGAAAAAAATTCATGCAATCTGAACAAAATTCCCAGCTTCCGCAACCGATGCGATATAGAACATTAGAGCCGTCGAATGGGATAGGATAGTTGGGAGATGTTTTAGAGAGAGATATATGGAGAAGTTGAGTTCTTAAGAGTTGAATTTCACAAGATTGCGGTTATCCAACTAAGAAATAACCAGATCGGCAAGAATTGAGTCGGAAAGCTGTAGACGAAAGGCAACTCTAGATACAAACGAGGGAGCACATTTAAAATGAGTGGAGGATAGGAGAGTTGAGTCATCGGCATAAGAGTGAACAGAGTTAGAAGTGCAGCTAAGAAGATCGTTGATGAAAAGTAAGAATAAAGTTGGAGATAAAACAAAACCCTGAGGAACACCAC